>CAUYRT010044280.1:0-13938 GCA_963574885.1 Lepilemur ruficaudatus | reverse complement strand
TCCCTGAGGACACTCCTGCAGGCTCCGGGCTGGCCGCTGGGACGGAACGATGACCACAGTGGAGACGGCTCCTGTTCTCGTGGAGTCTGTGGTCAGGAGGGGAGTCAGCAAAGGAAATGGGAGTCACAACCTGTGATGGGGATGCGCCAGGCCAGGCACAGGTGGGTGGTCGTGGAGCCCAAGAGCAGAGCGGGGCCGTGGGGCACAGGTGCAGGGAGGAGTGTTCCAGACAGTGGAACAGCGTGTCCGGCAGCCTGGAGGTCAGAGGTCTGGGGCATGATAGGACCCTGCGTCCAGCAAGAGGGGGTCCTGTCCCTACCTCGAGGGGGTCAGAGGTTCAGGAGCAGCTTTGGGTCAGCAGACGCTCCGTGGGCTTTATGAAAGAGCAGGTGATGGCCATTTAAGTGTTCTATTGTTTTAAAAGCTTTATTGAGACATAGTTCACATACCGTGCAGTTTACCCTTTTAGTATAATTCACTGGTTTCCAGTTTATTCACAGAGTTATGTAACCATCACCACAACTAATGTTACAACATTTTCATCATCACAAAAATTTCTGTGTGATTTTGTCTCACGTGTAAACCACAAAACCCCCGGTCGCTGCATCTGCACAGGCGTGTGCTTTCTGACGGGAATCAGTGTCTCGTGTAGCCGTGACACAAAGGAAGGCTTGGAGGAGCGTGTGCAGTAGTTTGGTGACCTTCAGTACGTATCATAGGTGCTCAGACGGGACTTTTCTGGAAACACAGCAACCCCGTCTGTGGCTCGCCCGGGATCCTCTGGGAGGAGACAGCAGCAAACGCCTCGGCACAGGCCGAGTGTCAACCCCAGTGCCTCGGAGCACGGGGTCGGGGGTGATTCTCTGAAATGTCTAAGAACCCTTGGAACGTTCTGAGTGACACCCAGGACAGCCTCCCTTCCACTTACATGGCAGCTGCACTCCTGACAAATTCAGTGAAGGGTTTTTATAAATCCTGCAAAAAACAGATGATGTTTATATGTAAAATAAAATTCAGATCTGGACTGAAATAATTCTAAACCTGCAGGACTGGCCAGTGGGCCATGGGGGTGTGGGGCTCCTCCAGCCTGTGGCCATGAGATGCTCATGACATCCTGGACATTGGGAAAACCAACACCTACCTCCCAGGATTCCAGCAGCGGTCAAGGGACTTGACTGAGAGACCCTCAGAGACCCTTACACAGTCCTGGAGTCCCGCCTGCAGCACGGGCCGGGCAGGTGCGAAGTAGGCAAACACGTATGCATGTGCGGATGGACGGGTGGACAGAGAGAAGGATGGATAGACAGGTGGGTGGATAGACAGGCAGATGGGTAGACAGAGGGATGGATGGAGAGAGGGACGGATAGACAGGTGGGCAGGTGTACAGGTGGATGGATGGGCGGATGGGTGACTCTTGAGTGTCACTGTGCCTGCAAACCCCCCGGAGCCTGCGCCCAGGATTTGAGGATTTGTGCTGGTCACCCTCTCAGCCCTCTCTGCTCACAAGTGGAATGTGTTGGTGACACGGTGGGTGAAATTGTAGCTTGGCTCTAGTAAGAACATTAAGTTATTTAGGAATCCGAGTTTTCTTGTAGGCCAGCGGTTTTCCACCAGGGCTGGTTTTGCCCCCAGTGGCCATGGTCGATCCTAGGAAAACTTGTGGCTATTGTGACTTGGAGGCGTGTGCTACTGGCCTTCAGAGGGTGGAGGCCACAGAGGCTGCTAAACATCGTTCACGGCAAGGGCAGCCTCCACGTCAAAGATGGTCCGCCCCGACGGCCAGGAGCGCTGGGGTTGAGGAACCCTGCTGACGCTGGTGAGCCACAGCACTTTTCAAAGCCACCGTCACGAGAATTAATTGGTCTTTGGAATACTAAGGGCCGCCTTGAACAAAATGGTTACAGAAAGAACTCTCTCGCCTACAGAAGACAAGAGACACGGGATGGGGGCTGCAGAGCTGAGCTCTGGTTTCCTGAGGGGTCTTTAGGGCAGAAGCGCGTCCCCTGTGTTGGATGTTTCATCAGTGTGATCGTATGTACTTAGGGGAGGACACAGCTGTTCTGCAAATGCGGCAGATCTTCTGAGGGCAGTAGGAGAACTTCTCCTGCGGGTGAGCGGCCACCACGGGGAGCGGAAGGCCTGGATGCACACGGGGGTAGTAAGTGGAGAGTCGCCGCGCACAGAAAAGCCGGTGTTGTCATTTGTCGGACTGGCGAAAGGTGCTCCGTGCCGGAGTTCTCCTTTCCGAGCGTGAGTTTTCCTGAAGAGAGAGAAAGTCCGTGTTTACAGTGTCCACCTGAACCAGAGCAAACAGTCAGGACAGCACGGACCCACGTGGAGTCTGTAGACCTGCCACGGTGTGGCCACGAACGCACAGGCCCTGCTTACCACGCAAGTGGCCGCGCCGTGTGCAGCGTGGCTGCTGTGGCCTGGCTCCTCCGCCTCCCGGGGGTGTCGACAGCGGCTCCAGTCGGCACCTCTGCCCAGCAGAGCAGCGTGTCCCCTCTGCCGTCTGTGGAGCACGGGCCAGCTCGGTCCTCGTTCAAGCACCTCTGCGAAAGGTGACACCCAGGTGGACAGAGACGTGAGCGGGATGTAGAGATTCAACTCACAAAGAGCCGGAGTTTGCTGGTGGCTGCGATGTGAGTCTGACCTTATGCCATGATGGCGAGTGTGGCGGTGGCGGTGATGGTGACAGTGGTGACAGTGGCAGTGATGACGGAGACGTTAATGGTGATGGTGATGCTGGGGAAGACGGGCTGGGGGACTGCTGAGGTCCTGCTGGGAGTATCTGCCCAGCGAGTGGCTGCAGCCTGTTGTTGTGGCTGCTGTGACACTGTCGTGCCCGAGGGTCCCTCTGGCCAGCTCCGGCTCTCTGCTTTGGCTGCCCCAACCCCCATTAGGGTGGACCCCCGTCCCCATCTGGGCTGCCTGACAGCAAGACCCTGCTCCGTCTCAGCCCTCTGTTCCCAGGGCCTCACCCGTCAGGACCCACTGAGGACTGGGTTCCTGCCGCAGAGCTTGGCTGCGTCTGTAGGCACGCGCTCTAAATCTGAACTCTAAAAAGTGGATGTGTGTCAGCTCCCCTTCCCCAGTTTTACGCAAATTATTTTAAAGGGAATATCGGCCATCTAGGAAGCCAGTAAAAAAAATGCCAACTCGTGAAGTCTGCAATTTCAGGTGCGTCCGCGAGGAAGACAGCCTTCTGCTTCCCTGCAATTAAGAAGGGTATTAAGAGAAGAAGAGCTGTGCAGACACTGTCTCTTAATTGTCAGTTGTGCAGGGTTAATGAACTACATTAGTTCACTGCAAAATAACATATTGACTGTCAGAACTTGACACATCAGCAGTGGGAAGGAGCCTCCGTGGAGTATCTTTGTAGGAAATTAAAAGTGACTTTCCTGCCTCTGGAAGGCTGAGCCCGGAGGGCCTGGGGAGGAGGCGTCTTTCCAAGCGCGTTGACTCGAGCCGGGGGCGGGCGGGGGGGGGGGGGCATGCGCACGGCGGAGTCCAGGCACGGATGCAGAGGGACCGCGTGGGGGGCGGGGCTGATTACTTTTTTCCTGAACTGCTGCTCCCTGGAATTGGTGTCTTGTCCTCTTGTGTTATTTTCGCGTTTGTGAGGTTGTTCACTTAACCTGTGCGCTGACCTGGAATTGTCCCCGCCGGAGGGAGACGTGTGGCGTGTGCTGGGGGATCTCACTGACGAGCGCAGCCTCCCTTCACACTGGACCAGCGAGCGATGGGAGAGGATTCAGGGCTCTGCTGCCCACCGTGCCGCGGTGCCCCGTGAGTCCCCGGGCCCAGGGGCCGGCGTGAAACCCGACGGCAAAGCCCATGAAAAATTAAGGTGCCCATTGAAAACTGAGCCGACGAAAGGATTGCCACTTTTAATACTCCCAGCTTGGGCCCATCGCACGGCGTTCGCGTGCACTTAAAATTATCAAGCGACAGTAAGGCGAGGAAGTCGTCAAGGGCAGGCTATTAGCCGGATTAATGAGTATATCCAAAATTAGCCAGGGCTGGAGCACCGTGGCTTTGCGAAGCCAGCAGATGAAACGCCTGGGGAAAAGGAGGCTTGAGCCTTCGTCTTCCAGCCCTGCCACAATCCCGTCACGGGTTGGGACTTTCTGCTGGCGTTCCGCCTCTGTGTCAGAGGAGTCTCCTCGGAGACAAAGACACCATCAGATCTCAGCGACTCAGACCCGGCGTGACTGGCCCCTCACCTGCCTGGGTTACCTGTGCGTCGCGTCGCCCGCGGGAGGGTCGGTCACAGCAGCTGCGGCGCCAAAGGTGGAGGAGATTTGTTCACATGCAAACACTGGTGATATTAATGCGATTCAAATTCTGTCGTGTTTGTTAAATCGGGCGTGTAACGATGCTGACTCAGGATGCCTAAATATTTTTCTGCTTATGTATTCTGAAAATGGCAAAATCGCTTTAAGACAAATCGCAGGTAGACTTTCTACCTGTTCAGCTTGTACCTGGGTCCCGAGCAGCTCTGGGTGTGGAGCCTCCCTCCGCCCCTTCCCCCCTTGGGAGCCTGGCTGCCAGCTGACGCCTGTCCCTTCCCGGCACCTGGGGGCACGCTCTGGGCATGTCGGGCCCCTCCCTGCCCCCGCCCGGGGCCCATCCCCCATCCTTGTGGCTGGGCTGATTTTCCCACACCCAGTCCGGAAGGAACCGGCTTCTTCTTTGCCAGAGGCACTTTCAGTGCTCTGCTGAAGTCCCACCTTTCCCTCGGTACCACCACGCCCGCCAGAGGGACGTGGACAGCGCTGGCACCGTGGGCAGAGCGGGCGTGGTCAGCGGGAGTCTTCAAAGGAGAAGAATCCGAAGAGTGAGGCCTCCGTGGGGAGAAGAGGCACAAAAGTAACAGCAACAAGGAGGAAATCCAAGCGAACTGTCCGCAGGGGAAGCGCACCCTGCTTACCACAGCACGGCAGTCTCACCAGCGAGAGCTCGGCAAGAATCCCGGGTTCTGCACCAGTGGCGCCTGTCAGAGAAGCCCGCCCAGCCTCGAGAGCATGCTCAGAATGCTAAGAATCAAAATTGTCCCTTCCATGCGTGCTTTAAGCAGACTGTTGTCCGGAGCACTGGATCAGGAGTCCCCGACCCCTTAGCGAGAGTGAAGATAGAGGTTCAGAGGGACACAGGTGGGGTTCTGGGTGGGAGATCTGAGGGTCCAGCGACGAACCCCGTCCTGCCTGAGTCACAGCACAGGACTGTTAGAGAACTCTTGCCCTGGAACAGTTGAACAGGCGGGAAGGCGGTATTTCAGACTATTGCGGCTGGGCAGAGACCGAACTCCGCTCCGCCAAAACAAAAGGCAGGAGGGCCGTTCGGCGCCGGGGTGAGCCAGCGGAGAGGGCGGGAGGGTGTAGGGGGTGGTCCGTGGGATCAGGCCGTCGGGATCAGGGAGGTCGGTGGATAATCAGGAAGAATCCTGTCTCGCGTGGTCCAGCCGGGGGGAGCGCTGAGGCCGTCCTGGCCACCGGGCCGTGCCGCCCTGGGCCGCGCTGGGCCCTCAGCTGTCCGCTCCTGGCAGGTGTTCCCATCCTCAGCCGTCCTCGTTCCGTGCTAATGCCATCACTGCCGGGAGCTTCCGGTGACCATGACTCCCAACTAGTGGGGTCAGGACATGGTGACTGAGACACGATGACTCAAGTGCCTATGCTGGCATTTTCTTCTGTAAACCTGTTGGTTCAGAGTACATCACTTTCTAGCAAACTGGGTGTGTTGGGCCCCGGCGGTGCTGGGAGGGCGATGCCAGAGGCTGGGGCAAGGCTCGCCGCAGACCGAGAGGGAGGCGTTAAACCAATACCAGAATGTCACGCTCTTTTTAAAAAAAAAACCCCAGTAGGCTGATTTCCAGGTATAAGCATGATGGATATAATCCCACTAACCTGCATTTAGAGTTGAGACCGGATTTAAAGAGTGTGTGAAGCGTGTTCTAGACCCTGCTCAGGTGGCGGCGGGCGAGAAGTTAATGCAGCCCCTGTAATTCGGTGGGAAGCGACAGGCCACCGGTGGGCCGTGGGCCGGAATATCCTCGTTCATTATTCCCGCCGAGGGCCCTGCCGGAGGACGGGCCAAGACATCACTTTGCTTTTGCAGGCAGCATTGTGTCCCCGAGTGCTGAGTAATGCCAGCAAAGGTTAATTGATTTGGGCAATTTTGGACGCAAATGCTCTCGCTGGGTCCTCGGAGTGGAGGTCAGAGCAGCCAGCGGGACCCGGAGGTCTTGCGGATCCGGCCTTATTAACAGTCCAGTAACTAACTTGGACGTCTCTGCCGTCCTCGGGGTGAGAAGCAATTCGGTCTTCACCGCGAGCCGAGCCCGGGGCCCCTCCCGGCAAGAGCGGCACTCCTGGCAGCGTCCCCGGCGCGGCAGGGGGACGGGGCTGGCCGTTCGCTGTGCACTCAGGGCTGCCACCAAACTAATTTTCACGGAGAACAAAGAAGCCGGCTTCACATCGGAGCCCGGGGAGAAGAATGGCTCTTTAATCCAGGTCATGCATTTTACATTTTCCCTGTTTAATAAGCTGAGAGTCTGAAATGTCGAATTTGGATCGTTTAGTAAGCAGGCCCCAAAAGCGCGCACAGGCCTGCGAAAGCGTGCGCAGGTCTCACACGCCTCATGTTTAAAAGGCGTGTTTGAACATCGCGGGTGCCCTCCGCGGGGACTTGGATCGGGCGCGTGGCACGCTGGGAGGACGTCCCGTTGTGTGTTTTTCTGTCCCTCCGGCAAAGAGGAAGGAACTGCCAGAGAACGGGCGGAGAGTTTACATTTCAGTTATCTCAGAATAGCTAACCTGCTGCTTTCCAACTTTTAGCATGGCATCCAGGAAGAATGGGAGTTCTGTTGGAATCATACATTAAAAAAAAAAAAACTTTCTGGGGAGGTATGACGATAGGGGGAGTGGGTACCAAACTAGGGGTTTTTGCCGTGGTTTTACCTCTCCGTCTTCAAACATGAGAAGTATTTACTAGCAACGCTACTTACCCATGACAATGACCTTGTCTCTTTATTATCTCAAAATCGATGGTCCTTGGCATGGTGGGCTCTGCGTGGTGGATAATTCCGGCACTCTCTGTAAGTCACACGGGCATGTCGGCTGCAGCGAGCCGGATGCATCTCGGTGGACACTGAACTGTCGTCAGTAATGACGGGAAACGGCTGCATTTTAGTTTTGAAAGTTTATTTCCTGGTTTTTGTTTTTCCTTGCAGATAACTTCGCAGTGATTTTCATTTGTGGGCAAGTTTCATGCTTGCAAAGGTGACTTTCAATTTTGACCCTAGGGAATTGTTAGAAACCATAAACCAAAACAAACAAACACAGAACCAAAGAAAACCCACCAGATTCTCAAGTCTGGTGTACTTTTTTCATAAGGTATAAAATAGGACTTTTTGCAGGGACAAATTTTGACCTTTGTATGTTTTCTGTAGGCCAGTTCCCAAATGTTTTTGCCCGCCACGGGTTCAAAAGCGAAGAAAGCATCTTGTTTGGAATAGCAAGGCAATGTGATTAAATCTTCCCTTGGAGGGTCTTTAATTTTGAGAGTGCTTCAGAGTTCGGCTCACCGTGCAGATTGCGTCGAATGTGGTCCTGTCCACCAGAGGAGCTGTGAATGTCCACCCCGTTCCGTCGGCGGCTGCCCTGTTGCCGCAGCAGCTGAGTGATGATGGGGAGATTCGATCAGGTGTTCGCAAAGACCAAGCCGGAGCCTCCATTTTTACAGACATCAGACTTTGGCTCAGATGTTTGACAGTGAACACAGCCGGGTTATCCTCACCAGGGTTTTGCTGCAGTCTCATTGGGTAAAGTTTCCTCTTGACGCGACTGGGAAGGGAAACGGCGAGACGGCCCTTGTGACGAGACAGCAAACACGAAGTGTGCGTGTGGCTGAAAGAGGCAACCCGTGATCGATGACTCCATGCAATCCCAGAGTTACCGTCCGTGACGGAAAGATTTGTTTTACAAATAAAAGATTGCGGCGTCTTTATTACGGTCAAAATGCGTTCAGAACGAATCCTTTCCTGGTAGGCGCGACCTGGCTGGCTAACCGGTCAAACGTAGTTTCTTAATGGCGGCTGAAAACATTTCTTCAGTTTCGAAACTCGTATTCCTACCTCTTCTTTTCCACCAAAGCAGTGATGTTCCCGTTGATTCCAGTGGTACCCGCCATTCTGTGAGTGTTCGCCAGGTGCCAGGTCGGTCACTGAACCTTTGCAAACGTTATTTCAGTTAATTCCCATCAACAATATGTGAGGAAGTTGAAATCATCTCGTTTCACAGATGAGGAAATGGGTCCCAGAGCGGGGCGGCTCCCTGCCTGGGGTGGCGCAGCTCCTCCCTGCAGATTCTCAAAGCCGTGACCAGTTTACCTAAATCAGACACATAAATGTCGGTGAGTAACGCCTCGCACGTTTTAGTTCACCGAGGTCAGCCCTGTCCAACACCCCTGAGTACCAGGCGTAGGAGGGACTTGGTTCTCTCTGACATCGTGCAGTAGGAGCTCTTGATCCTCAGTACTCTTAATTCTTTGGGGACTCTGTGGCCGCTTCTCTAAAACATTGTCTTGAGTGTGATAAGGAACGGTACGTTCCCCTCCACCTGGCCCTCACTGTCTGAGCCACCGTGGACCAATTCCACAATCCGCAGCCGCCCACACTGCTTCCCAGAAAGGGCAGGAGGTACCGTCTGTGAGTCTCCTCCAGGGAGGCTGCCCCAGACCCGCCGCATCCATGGCCCGCGCAGAATTAGATGACCAGAGAGTTAGAGGGGCCCGTCCACAAGACCTCCTCGCTCTGACACCAATTTCAAGTTCAGGGATTCCCAAAGCCGTCCTTGGGCTCAGTCATTCTCTAGAAGGACTCACAAAACCCTCTAGAAGATGGCTTTATACTCATGGTTATGGTTTATTACGGGGAAAGGGTGCTGGTTAAAATCAGCCACGGGGAGAAGCGGCGTGGGGTGGAATCGGGCGGGCACCAAACAGAGCTCCCCTTATCCCCTCCCCGCAGCAGGGCCGTGTCATTCTCCCGGCGTTGGTGTGCGCAGTGCCCGGGGAATGTGGCCAATGGGGGAAGCTCTTTAGCTCCTCAGTGTGCGGAGTCCTTATTTGGGACTTGGTCACGTAGACAGATGGACTGACCAGGCGGCTGACCTCGGTCTTAAGCCTCCAGCCCGTCTGGGGGTCGACTGACACCATGTGACACGACCCCCACCCCACATCTCCTGGCCACTGTCTGGCTGTCCCAAGGCCCCCAGGGAGAGAAACGCACGTCTGCCCCGTGGGCCATTCCAGGGCTTGGAGAGGACCTCCCGGGACTCAGGGCAAGAGCCAGAGCTCTCCCTGGGCAGGCGGCGTTCCGTGCTCCACCGCGGGACTGTCCATGGTCTGACTACCTTCGTAGTTTGGACTTTTGCCCCTTCTTGGAAGCATCATTATTACTTTAGTTTGTTGTGGGTGGTTCTGCTAACCCTACAACTCTTACTGATGAATTTTTCCAGCAAATAATGCTGTTTGCTTATATTGTCACAGTAAGCAGAATTTCACACGTGTCTGCATCGGGTCAGATACGAATCGTCTGTTCCCCTTTTGGTAAAGAAGAGGTTTAACCCATCCTCCACGAAGTTAGAGTACACAGCAAAACGTTTTCTCCCTAATGCTCCTTCCCTTAAACAGTGACATGACGCTGGCCGGCCACACCCAGCGGCGCTGGTCAGCGGCTGGCTGCGAGCCCTGGTCTGGACAGGAGGGCGGGGGAGCCCCGCTTCCTAGCGTTGCTGATTTCCGTGGTATAATTCCGTGGTCTGTTGCAAGCTACCAACATTACATCGTTAAGTGCGGTCTTGGGAAGAGGTGAAAATAACACGTCGTTATATGGTATTTCTACCCTGCAGGTAGAGATACTAAATAACCTCAATAGCACAGATAATAATAAAACGCAGTAAAATATTTAGGAAGTGAGAAATTTTGAGTATTCATTACTGTTGTTTTAATATAATGTAATTGCGATTTTGTGCAATTTAATTGTAATAGTGGCTATGTTTAGCACACGGCGGGCGAGTTTTTTGGATATTTAGCAATAGGCTCCGGTGAACCCACGGGAGTCCGCGCGGCTTGCAGCTGGCCGGGCCCCTCCCCTGGAGCGCTCCACAGCATCCTGTTTTATCTCAACTGGCGTGTTGTTTTCTACAACCTTGGGTCTTTGTTTCCAAAAATAATGTATTTCAGGAGCCTCCATTTCAACCAATAGGCACCACAACTTAACTCATAAGCAGAATGTTGAATTTCTGCCTCATTTAGCAGATTGCTTCTCTCTCAATCTATGATCTTGGAATAAAATACATTGGGGGGGAAGTCCACAGTGTGCGATTTTGTTAAAGCGACACTAATGAGACAGTGAGTGTAGAGTGGCTCGCACGCACTGACACACGCATGCACTGACACACGCGTGCACTGACACATACGTGCACACACGTGCGTGCTCCCCTCTTTGCCTGTCCACGTCAGCGCAGAGGGCGGTGTTGTGGGGATCACCTCCGGGTGTGCAACCACGTCCTGGTGCATTTTCCCTCGCCTGTTTCCCCGTGTTTTTGTGGCGGTTCTCCCCGGATTCTGCGCTAAGCAGCACCGAGAACCTCGACGACGCGGTTTGCCGTAAAGATCCGGGCTGTTCTGCTGCCAGCCACGGAGGGTGAGTGTAAACTCCCCCCACCTTCTGGATTTTGGAAAACATCCGTTCGCTGAGATGTCCTCTTGTAATGGAGTAGCACGTTATTATTGGCGTTCCTCGACACGACAGAAACGCGGTACCTTCGGGGAGGTAAATATCCTTGCTTCGCGCAGGCTGGGCGAGAGGCTGCAACATCTTTTAGATGACTAAGAAGGCCCCACGTACTCTGGGATGGGAAGAGGGATGCGTTTTATAATCATTGTGCCCCAGGTGACTTGGGTTAGGCAGTCAAATCCTGTTTCAAGCATAGTAATAATTATGATTGCTTTCAACATTCTTTTTTTTTTAATATCCCTTTTTTTTTTTTCTTTTTTCCCTTCTCCTTTTTTGATACTGCCAAGGGCATTTTTGTATGTTCTATTTAGAAAATTCCTGCTGTGGCAGACACTAGCAGCAAACACTCTAGAGCCGTCTGTTGTTTCTGCCTTGGATGAGATTTTATAGCGTTATCGAGCATTTCGGAACATTCTATCGGAAGTGCAAGCTGCAGGGTTTGGTTGTAAACCTAGGGTTTTTCATTGCCATTTTAGAAACCTGCTTTCTAATATAATTTATTTTCGGTATCTCTGAAAATATTAAAAGACCCCAAAGCAAATAAAACAAGAGCAGTATCTTTCCACTCAGTTTTGATTTGTGGTGGCTTTTGATTATAGCAATCACCACGTAATTAATAACGTGCTTTATTTGAGAAGCCGGCATCCTATAGCCCAGCCGCAGAATTCACGGTACAAAAGGGGGCGGGTGTGTCACGCTTTCCCCCCACAATGGCCTTGAGCACAGCAGTAAAACGCACTAGCGAAAATCTAGTGTGTCTGTTGACTTTTCATCTGGAGAGAGAACTCAGCCAAACCGCAGGGTGGAATTAAGAAGCGCCCCCCCCCACCCTCTCCAACCCTCCCAGCCTCCTCCAAATGCCCAGGCCTGGACTTCCCACCCCGCAGAGCCGGGTTGTCTGCAGGCGCTCCTCTCCACGCCCATCCCCGTACCCTGTGGAACTTGCATCCCGTCTCCGCCTCTCTGTCTCCCCCCTCCCCACCCCCCACAACTCTGGGCTCTAGACTGCGGCGCTGAGCTTCAAGCCTCAGCCCTTCGTGGCGCTCTGTAAATGCTCCTGCAATTGCTGTTTCACCACGGGCTACAAATGAGCACTGCCTGTGAGATAATTTTGCAATGTGTTCCTAGACTCATTTTGAAAGGAATCTTCCTTCAGCAGTATGGTTTTGCATCCGCCTGCCAGCATCGTGGCCAAAGGCAGGATTCCAGGTGATGCCGGAATTAGCCACAGGACCCTGACAGGTCCCCGGCCGGCGTGAGCCTCTGGGACACCGGAAGGAATCTGTAGGTCGTCACCCCTGGAACAGTCCAACCGGACGAGCAGTAATAATAATATAAACAGCACTTAAATACGGGCTCAGGTCTGGTTGGCGGGGCCCTCGCTGGTTCTTCTCCGTCAGAATATGAATCGGAGACCGAACACACAATGTTCACATGACGTTTCTCACTGATTCAAGTTTTCCTATGTTACTGGAGTTTTTGAGTTCTTATTCCACAAATATTTTGGTTATTTCAGTCCTGCATTAATCTCTGAAATAAGCCCCTGAGAGTGGGGTGACATGAGCCCTGGTTCCAGCCCCTGGGGAGGTGGGTGGACGCCAGGGCGACGCTCACAGCACGGTCCCTGCCTGCCAGAATGACCCAGAGGCCCATGCGTGCACATGCGTGTGCGTGCGTATTGTGAATGTGTGTGTTCTGAACATATGTGAGTACGTTTTTCTAAACCTAGACAACACACGCAGATGTATTCATATCCGTCTCTGTGAATTTCACCCTCACAGCAAGGCTGTGGGGAGGGTCCGTGGCGGCCCCCACCTTACAGCTGAGGAAACTGAGGCTTGGAGAGAGACGGGTGGTGAGTGGGGTCTCGCCTGACCTCTGGCTCCAGATCTGCCCGACGCCCCCATTTCAGGCCTTCTGGGTACCGGAGAGCTCCACAGTGAAGTATGCGGCTGGCTGAGACTGGCCAGTGGTTGTCAGACTGTGAATGGGGTCCCCGAGTGTCATCTGTGCGTGTGACTCAGGAACGCGGGCACTGAGATGGGGTCACGGGCCTGAGTCCATTCGGGGGAACAGGGTCACACCTGGTGCTTCTATAGAAGGAATTTAATGCAGGAACCTGGATTCAGGTGTTAGAAGACCTGGGAAGCCCCAGGAGAGGTGAGGGGACAGCCAGAGGTGACAAAGGCAGGCAGGTGCTTCTCTCTCAGCTGGGGGGACAGAGCCCGGGGCTGGGGCTGCCTGCAGGGGCCAGGCAGGACACATGGACACTGCAGGGGTAGAAGGTGCTCAGGGTAGGAACCGACCAGGTGTGAAGCTCAGAACCAGCCCCTTACCCTGGATGTGCACTGCCTGGGGCCAGCCGGCCACCTGTGCTGTCCAGACTGGAAGTAACTCACGCTGGGTACAAGGAAGGGTCAGTTTCGTCACATCAGCATGCGCAGCGAGTGGCGGGACAGACACGGAACACCCCACCGCGGCAGAACATCCCCCTGGACAGCGCTCCGGGCCCCGCGGGTGGTGGAGGCTGGCGGGCTGCGTTTGGCCGTGGTCACACTCCATGCTCTGCGTTTGGAAAAAGGTTCTCAAGTAACAATGAGAGTTCGAGTTTAGCATGTTTCCGAACTGCACCCTCTGGCCTTTGAAACTCTGAGACGTTCAGGGTGAAATTTAGGAGAGAGATGGGCTCGGATTGTCGCGGCCGCACTGTCCTGTCATCGAGCTCCGGGTCGTTCCCCAGCCGGTCCTGCGTGTCACGCAGCTAACACGCAGTGAGCTAGCTACTTGTCCAGCAGCTCCCAGGGAAATGCAGTTCCACGGCAGCGACACCCTCCCGGGGCGGTTTACCCTCCTTCCAGCCCGTCGCTCGTAAAGAAGACCGTGTGTCTCCCCCGAGGGAGAATGACCCCGTCTTGGAACGGTTTACGGCCCTGTTGCTGGGGATGCTCTAAAAGGCAGAGTTCTCAAGCAGAGCCTTTCCGTGCTGCGGGTTTCATGAGCGGAGAAGTCATTGCCTGCTCTCCGCCGCTCTTTCGCTGTTGAAAATAAAACACCAGCATAGTTTATGAGATGTAAATATAACTTCTGTGCGATGGGACTCGGAGGCTGTCTGTAACTGCCTGAGGAGTGACATTTCC
>CAUYRT010044272.1:0-86681 GCA_963574885.1 Lepilemur ruficaudatus | reverse complement strand
GAGCAAGAGTGAGACCCTGTCTCTACCAAAAAAATAGAAAGAAATTAGCTGGACAATTAAAAATATATAGAAAAAATTGGCCGGGCATGGTGGCGCATGACTGTAGTCCCAGCTACTCGGGAGGCTGAGGCAGGAGGATTGCTTGAGCCCAAGAGTTTGAGGTTGCTGTGAGCTAGGCTGATGCCACGGCACTCTAGCCTGGGCAAAAGAGCCAGACTCTGTCTCAAAAAACAAAAAACAAACAAACAAACAAAAGAAACCCATAACACTAGTGTAAGATAAATACTCTTTACCTCATTTATAGATAAGAAAACAGCTAAAAAGAGGGGTTACATAATTTTCCCATAATTATATAGCCATGAGGATGGATCCAGGAATCAAATTAGGGCTCAGAGTGCCCATTCTCTTAACCATTGCAACATAGAAGTGGGAACAAAGTGAGCTGCAATTTTCAATGAATGAAATTTTTATTGATATTATCTGCTTTTTATATCGATGACTACAATGCTGACATTCAAAAGGTTTTATTTATCAGAAATATATATATTTTTTTCTTTTATGAGAGGAGTATTACAAGTCTCTTTTTCTTTCTGTTTTTTAGAGATGGAGTCTTGCTGTGTTGCCCAGGCTGCAGTGCAGTGGTGCCATCATAGCTCACAGCGGCCTCAAACTCCTGGCCTCAAGGATCCCTCCCTGGCTAATTTTTTCTTTAGGAGACAGGGGTCTTGCTATGTCATCCAGGCTGGTCTCAAACTCCTGGCCTCATGTGATCCTCCTGCCTCAGCATCCCAATAGTTGGGCTTATAGGCAGGAGCCATTCTGCTCAGTTTAACAGATGATACTTAAGTGAACTTCTAGATCAGCGGTCTCCAGCAGTTTTGGCGCCAGGGACCAGTTTCATGGAAGAAAATATTTCCATGGACAGGTGGGGGGGGATGCAGCTCAGGTGGTGATGCAAGCGAGCGATGAGGCAGCTATAAATACAGGTGAAGCTGGCTTGCTCACCACCCACTCAGCTTCTGCTGAGCGGGCCCCCTCCCCTGCCCTTAAGGTTCATGGAAGACAATTTTTCCATGGACAGGTTGGGGGTGGGGTGGACGTGGAGCACTTCCACCCAGTCCCTAACCAGGGTTGGGGACCACAGTTCTAAATGTCTTACAAAGCCTCAGCAATCATGGGAATCAATGTCTTTTAATCCTATCTTTGCTAATCCTATTTTTGCAAATGTTAATTTCTAACATTTCTATGAGAAAAACTCAAAACCAAAATAATAATGAGTAGTATTAATTTGTGGGAAAAAACAAATATTGAGAATATTAACTTAGTCTTGCATAAAGGTTTAACTTCATTCCTTAAAATTTTCCAACAGTTTACATATCTATATGAATGAGTCACATATCATAAATGATTCTCTTTTTGGATATGAAGTCCTTCCAATTTTAGCACAGTTTGCTATGCTAAGGGAACACACATCTTCTCTAAACCTATTTTTTTTTCAAATAGCAATCTATATAGAACTCAGGAAAATCAGCAAGAAAATAATCAAACAACCCTAACCAAAAGTGAAGAAAGGACATGAACAGAAACTTTTCAAAAGAAGATAGACTAATACCCAACAAACATATGAAAAAATGCTCAACATCTCAATCATCAGAGAAATGCAAATCAAAACCACCATGAGATATCACTTAACTCCAGTGAGAATGGCCTTTATCAAAAATTCCCAAAACCATAAATGTTGGCATGGATGCGGAGAGATAGGAACACTCATACACTGCTGGTGGGACTGCAAACTAGTATAACCTCTATGGAAAGTAATATGGAGATATGTCAAAGAGCTACAAATAGAGCTACTATTTGATCCAGAAATCCCATTTCTGGGCATCTACCCAAAGGAAAAAAAGACATTCTATAAAAAAGATACCTGCACTCAAATGTTTATAGCAGCACAATTCACCATTGAAAGATGTGGAAACAACCCAAGTGCCCATTAATACATGAGAGGATTAATAAAATGTGGTATATGTATACCATGGAGTTCTATTCAGCCACAAAAAACAAGGGTGATCTAGCACCTCTTGTATTATCCTGGATAGGGATGGAGCCCATTCTACTAAGTGAAGTATCAAAAGAACAGGAAAACAAGCACCATACGTACTCACCATCAAATTGGTATTAACTGCTCAACACTTATGTGTACATACAGGAGTAACATTCATTGGGTGTCAGGCAGGTGGGAGGGGGAAGGAGGGGATGGGTATATACACACCTAATGGGTGTGGTGCATACTATCTCGTGGATGGACAGGCTTGAAGCTCTGACTCGTGTAGGGTAAAGGCAATGTATGTAACCTAAACATTTGTACCCGTGTAATAGGCTGAAATAAAAAATAGAAAATAAATCCATTGACATGGACCTCTTCCCTCTTCAAACCCAGCAACTACTGAAAACAGCACCAACCACACCCAGCGAGGCTATACTTGGTATGCTCTCAGGAAAGATTCTGGTATCCTAACACCCTAGACATCCATCCAATGGCAGGCTAAAATTCCTTTCTGAGATAATCCTTTTATTCACCATTGGGTATTAAAGGACATAATAAGTAAGTGATGATTAAGGTAACAAATTAGAACTCATCCACACTAAAATATAATCAATCAATCTTTAATTGGCTTTCTTAGAGATACGTGGGTAAAAAGAGCTGGAAGAAAGTGAACATTTTGAGTGGATGAAGTAGCTGCCATCAGGGAAATGAAGGGTCTAAAATTTATTGTGCTCCATGAATGTGCCAGGTATTATGCTAACTGCTTTAATTCTTACAATATCCTTGTGAATGGGGCATGATCTCCATGTTAAAAATGAAAAACCTGAGGTTAAGTAATTTGCTCAAGGTCACATAACCAGTAAAAGAGTAAATGACAAAGTCAGGATGCAAACCCAGGTCTGTCTGACTCTAAAGCCCATGTTCTTTTCACTAAAACATCGTACATATATAATGGATAGAGAGGGAGACATTTAATTTAAAAGATAGCATTTTCTTGCATTATAGGGATCCCAGTTTAACCAATAGCTAATTGATATAAAAGGACACAATGAATCTCAACAATGTATAGTTGAGATTCTAGTATACTTCCTATTATAGGAACAAATGAAATCTTAAATTTTGCCTAAATTTTCTGTTGCTATTCCAGTAAATCCTTATTTTTATTTTTATTTTTTTTACAAAATAAGTACTTTTAGGTGGCAAGATAAATTTTGATAACATTTCTTCTTAATTTCAAGGTGAATGGGTTCCAACTTCCAAAAAAAAAAAAAAAAAAAGAAAAGAAAGAACGAAAGAAAGAAAAATGACTTGTATTCATGTCCTTCAAAGTAATTAGCAACTTTCAAAAGTGATTGGTATAAAACAATTATTGTCATTGATCAGCTCTGAATAGATAATTTTAAACAAAGTCATTGTGTGCTCAGCAGATTACAGCTTGTTAACGGGCAAGTTCTAAATGACCTCTTAAGCTAGTCAAATCAATGATGCATATTCCTCATTAAGTAACATCAAAATGTAAGTGGTCTTATAAATAATGTTTATTTTAAGCACTAAAACAAATGGCAAAACCTTGATATATCAAAAGCCATCTGCTCATGGAAAAAATTTTCCCTCTATTGGGTTTATTTTTATTTCTGAAAATCCATAGTAACCTAATGCCACTAAAAGAGAGAAAAAATATCTTCTCTCTTAAAACAAAAATGAAGGCATGGAAAACAAATTCATTGATTATAACCCACCCAGTAATAATGCTCTAAATGTATATGAGAGCACAGAAGTAGAAATCAGTTGTTCAAAATTATACTTTTACTTATTCGAATGCTCAACATTCTAAAAGACTATACAGAGAGCATAGAAAAGTGGGTTTAGTAAATTTTCAAAGATAGGGAGTTTAAAAAACAGTGAAATAACCCAAGTTTTTGTTCTAAATATCACTGCATTGTCATGTCAAAACTATATGTATATTCATATATTGAAAATATACATAAATATTATATATGAAAATATAGTTTTATATATAATATATACATGTAAAAATCTTAACTAGATATTTTTAGTAGAAGATTCTGGTTACTTATTCCATATTAGTTTCTTCTCTTTACTATGCCATATCTATCTCTATTCATCTAATATTGGGGTCTTTTTTTCTAAATATAAATGCTTACTTCATGGTATTATAAGTAGTTTAGGAGACTGAGATGAATCTTTATATACCTGACACATATTTAATCATTTTTAAATAAAGTCACTATATATCTTTACTCACATTTTTTATAATTTTGGACATAAGTGGGACATAAAAGAAGATTTTTTTTGATATTTCAAGTTACATTAATTTTTGTAAATTAAAATTTTTCTTATGTAGATCCAGAGCTCTAAGGGAAAATGAGCCAATTTTCCAAATTTGTTGTTTTAAGTGATCTTTAATCTAGTGTTCTTCTTGTTACCATAGTTTTTAATTTCCTTAATGTGAGCATTTCAGTCTGATCGAAAATGTTTTAGGGCACTAAAATCAAGCTAAATCATTTAAAAGAAATGCAATAATTTAAAAAATCAGTTGAAACTCTCTAGATTCTGGCAAAATTTCACTAATTAAGTATATGTGATTGATCAATAACATGTACAAGGATTCCAGGGTAAAGGAATTCTACTTGAAACAATTACATCTGTAGTTCTTTAAAATTCTGTAAGCTTTTTTTTCACTCCTCATAGAACTTTGAAAATGAGATAAAAATGTATGATGGAGCATATTTTATAAGAGATTTCCAAGATGCTGTACACTAGCATTTCTTCAAATCTGCATTCGTGTGATATTGTTCTGGTTGTCCTCTGATAGACAAGCAAACAAGGACTGAAGATGTATGAGGTGACCCAGCAGAGGCTTTTCAATGGCATTACAAGAAACAACGCATATTTCCTACAGCATTTACCTGTGTTAACTTCCAGAGTCTGTGCCAAATTATTTATCCCCCTTATGTTTGGTTTACTGATGACCAGTATATTCTAAAAGTTAATTTAAAAAAGAGGGAACAGCAGCTGAGGACATCAGTCCTTGTAACAATTTTGCGGGGGCTCGTAAAGTTTTAACAAAGAGTTCTTTCCTCTTTTCCATTAATGTTTCAGGGCCCGAAATGGGGACAGAGGAAGTGTAAACGCAACCAACGACTTTGGAATTACAAAAATCTATATGATCTGCACTTTGGACTTTAAACAGGAAAGAAATGACAGATCTTTTCTGTTATCATTTGTTATATCTTACACAAAAATCCATTTAAAATTGTAGCAAGAAGGCTATTTCATCTAGGCTTATGATGGATGACAAATCTTGATGCTGGTAGTAGGAATAAGGCTTAACCTGAATATTCTTTTAGCTGGTGTGGTTTTCATCCCAAGCCATCCAATTCTGCCTCCGGGGTGGGGGGAGGGGGGAAGGAAGCATGTGACACTGAATTGGGATACCTCAATTTACTTCTCTGCTAATCATCATTTAATTTAGAATTCCTGGGTGAAATGTACTACCAATAAGGATGCTCATTAATTCTTAGGGCCTTGGGGTGAGTTTTCTAAGAAAACAGGGTATGAGTAACAAAATTCCCTTAAGAGCTTAGTCCAGGGTTCATAGAGAGCTCTCATTCATATTTTGAGAAAAGGTGAAGCTCAGAAGCAAAGGCAGGACTCCAGGTGACCAAAATTGACAGGACTGTGGATACCAGACCTCCTGGGTTCAATTCCTAACACTGTCACTTACTAGCAGCATGACCCTGGGCAAGATACCTTTCTGTGATTGCCTTTCCTTGTCTTTTTATTTTTTTAATTTTTTAAAGTTTATTTCTTTTCTTTTTTTTTTTTTTTTAGAGACAGGGTCTTGCTCTTTGCCCAGGCTGGAGTACAGTGGTATGATCTTAGCTCACTGCAACCTTAAACTCCTGGGCTCAAAGGATCCTCCTGCCTCAGCCTCCCAAGTAGCTGGGACCACAGGTGCGTGCCACCATGCCCCCGCTATTTTGTTTATTTTGTGTAGAGATGGGGTCTCACTATATTGCCCAGGCTAATCCCAAACTCCAGGACTCAAGCGATCCTCCCACCTCGGCCTCCCAAAGCACTGGGATTACAGGCATAAGCCACCACGCGCAGCCTTCTCATTTTTTAAATTGTAATCATAATAATATCTACCCTCAGCAAATTGGTTATGATGATTACAGAGAAGAGTTAAAATATTTAAAATTCTTAGAATGGTGCTTAGAGAATAGTAACTGCTATACAATTGCTAATTCTTATTATTATTTACCAGTAGTTCTGACTTACCAAGATTTGGGAATATGTACTACAGCAATTTTTTTCTTGTCTAGTGTCAGACATCATTTTTTTTTCAAAATTTAACAGCCACAATAGTTTACTACAGTTGAACTCTTTATAAGATATTATAAGAAAACCAATATTACATACCAGAAATGCCGGCAAAAGTATGAGTTACAACACAGACAACAATACGAAACAGGCACGAACAAAGCTGCAGTGGACAGAATAGCAGTTTGCCTTTTTAATTTATTAGCACAAGCTTAAACTTTGTTAAAGAAAGAAACGAAGAACAATGTTTTAGGAGAATTGCGGAGCATTCGATTGAAGACTGAATGGTACAGTATCCCATGAAGAGAAAAATAAGACTAACGCCCCCCCCACCCCGCACTCTAACACACTGTAATGTTGCTTTTGGAACTTTGTTAATCTACTCTCCAACCTCCTTCTCAACAAATCTTAACATATCCCAATCAAAGGAGAATTGATCTAGAAGGGGGACAAATAAAATAAGAGGTCTTCAGGGAGAGGGAGAACCAAGGAAACAGAAACCACTTAAGTCTGGCCAGGTAGCACTTCATGGCTTCCTCTCAGTCTAAGTTCAGAATCTGGGGAGTACCTTTTTTTAAATCTTGTTTCCTCAACGGCAGTCAGTTCGAATAAGGTACATTCAGGGATCTACCAGCTATATCTATGCATTCTAGGTAATAAGTTTCAGAATCTGGAGTCATTCCATTGGGGAAATGGAGACCTCAGCAACAAGGTTGAGGCTGAATGTATGTAATCTTTTACATGCATTTAGTGTTGGTCTTGTGTTATTTTTCTCCTTACAAATGTTAAGGATTAGATATAAGATATGTGTAATTCCATAGGAAACACTTCTTCCTGGATGGGGTCAGCCAGTAAGCAAAAGCCATAAGCAAGAGAAAATACTGAATAGTAAGAACCATGAATCAAGATGCTAGGAAAAAGGGACAAATAATAGAAAGTAATAGACCTTAGGATGGATAAAATAATTCCATTAAACTGAATTTTTTTGATACCTGGGGATATTTTTAAGAGAGCTTTCCACACATAAAGTAATTCTTGCCCCCATCTTTACAGTACAGTTAGGAAGCTGACTCTCTAACCCCAGTAATTGGTGGGCCTGAGGTAACAGACACCCAAGGGCTCACCTATATTCTCATCAACATGGAAAATGGAGGGTCAGTCAGGCCAGGCTGTGAGAAGACACACAATTGTATATCTAGACGGGTCAGGGAGAGAAATGAGTTGAGGGACCGAATCAGCTGATGACATGTGTGTAAGATACTAAAACCTGTTCAAAGACAGAGAACTGAAACTAAACCTTTGGGGCCAAATTTAAATAGGATCCACAATGGAGTGGCCACGGTGCTGGCAGAAAAGCAGAATCCTCATCTGGAGTAAAGTCAAATTGAAGACTGAAAAGGAAATAAAGTGCCACACAGAGAAACAGGAGGAATACGGCTCCAGGAGCTAAGATAAAAATTTACTGAGCAATTTATTGCTGTATTAATTGACTGTCACTGGCCTAGCAGCAGATCAGCAGCAGGGGTTTTGTAAAGGCATACTGTGGGTTCTGACAGCAGTTTATATCACAGAAAACCTCCTTCAAACCTGTATTTGTTACGATACTTCAGCAAAATCCTAAATCTCATGAAGTCTTCCATTCAAGTATGAACTGCACTAACCAAATTTTATCTTACTGCATCCAGTTTATCCACAGCACAGAGCCTAGTCACGTAATCAAACAAGGCTTAAAGATCCCCCAGCAAAGGCTTAAATAATTTCCAGCAAGGGCACTTAGGACTTAGAGAAAAAGTATTTAAAGCAAAGGACATTTTTTACTCCTTGTTTACAAAAGAATGGACCAATGTTAGCTGGTGGATGGCTTATTTGGGGATATTTATGTAACCACCGACTATAAGCCAAGCACTGAAGACAAAGATGAAGAAGACAGGGTCCAGGCCTCAAGGGACTTACAGTGTGTGGGGGGTGGAGACAGGCATGTAAATTAGTAAAGATAATAAAATGTTACAGGTTCTATAACAGAAGTATGTCGATGGTAAAATAGGGACATAAAAAGAGAGAGTGATGAATTCTACAGGGCTAGGGGGATCATAAAGTCTTTAGAGAAAAGGTGACCCTTTAAAAAATAAATGCAGCAAATCAGGATATTAATATCTATTACATAAAAGAAAATCACATACATATAATTTGTTCTTCATTACAAAAGAGTGACATCTACTTTGGGATGGATAGGCTATAAATAAATTTGAAGAACTTCTCTCCTTTCAGAAATGCTCCACTATCCTCTTTGACAATTGAACATAATTTAGTTGTCATGGTAGCAATCAATAGCCAAATATACAAACTTCCAATTGGCTCTGTTCATGAGGCAAATTAAGACAAAATCTTTTTCTTATATATTGTATGTGAAGGTCCTATTTATGATTTGGGTCCATATATATAATATCGATCTAAATAATATTGGCCATATAGATTTTTGGTAGTTATCTGTTACCTTTAGCGGTTCTTTCTTTTGAACACTTGCCACCCATGTTTATATCATTTATAGGGTAGTTACTGTGAACAAAATTACTTGATAGCCTATTAACTGAAAAAGCGGAATTGTAGTTAATAGAAATATAATAAAACTTCAGCTACTGCTATTTAATTAGGGTTGTAATTTTCAGATGTGTACAGCACAAAGCTATGTGGACCGCACCAGTCTCTTCAGCCACCCGGTTCTACAGAGAGCAAAATTTTAAGAGCACCATCTTGCAAAAATCCACCAATAAATTTGTCAAAGTCCACTTATAAATAAATTCAGTTCTGGTCACTGGTCACTGGTCACTGTGATCAACCAATGCTAAAAACTAATCTTTGTTAGGGAATCATTGTGGTCTTTATACAAGTCTCGTTCCTGATTCCTCAACTTAGGATCATGAAGTACCTAGTCTTATTATCAAGTTAACTCATCTCAAACCTCTGAAGGAAGACTTTGAACTTCTTTGTTAGAAAAATGTTTCTTATTATAAATTTCCCACAGTAATCTTTACATACTCCATGTAGGCTCACAGAAATTCTTGAGTGTCTTTAATAGGTCATTCCAACCTCTAGGTAAAGCTCAAGTCTTCCCTCCCTTCTAATCCCCACTGCAATCCCACCCCAACTCTTTTCTTCCAGAATGTTATATCAAAACAACAAAACAAAACAAAACAAAACAAGAATCCTGACTTAGTAAGGACAGACTTTATTTATTTATTTATTTATTTTGAGACAGAGTCTCACTCAGTCCTCCTGGGTAGAGTGATGTGGCATCAGCCTAGCTCACAGCAAACTCAAACTCCTGAGCTCAAGCAATCCTTCTGCCTCAGCCTCCCGAGTAGCTGGGACTACAGGCATGTGCCACCATGCCTGGCTAATTTTTTTTTTCTCTCTCTCTCTCTCTATTTTTTTAGTTGACCAATTAATTTCTATTTTTAGTAGAGACAGGGTCTTGCTCTTGCTCAGGCTGGTTTCGAACTCCTGACCTTGAGCAATCCTCCCACCTCGGCCTCCCAGAGTGTTAGGATTACAGGTGTGACCCAGCTTGCCCGGCCAGGACAGACTTTATTTGAAAGGATTATTATAAGGGGAAGAGGAAGAGTGACCATTGCCATAAGCAGAGGAGGACTACTGCAATAGGGAAAACACTTTGAGCATACGATTTACAAGCATGTCAAAAATTAGGTAAGAAGAGTTTTTCTTTTATAGGAAGGTGTAAACAAGGCTGGAAAGATCTGATGTAGAGAAGTGGAATGAAAGGGTGGCATGATTGAATAGTAGATCAGACACTGTTTTACTCTTAAACCAGTCTGTTCTCAGCAGGAGGTATTAATGAGATGCTATGTGCTGGCCATAGTTCAGGGACCTGGAGGAGGGAGGATACTAAATCACAATCTGGTTAACAAACATTTTGTTCCAGTTGATCAATGAGGACAGGCAGTTTAGCCAATCATTTGTGAGGTAAAGTATGGGAATTTGGAGGAGATGTGTCTGGCCTTGTCATAGGTAAACAAGTGGGGTATCACTGTGTATCTTATCTCATATATGGAAGGGTAGCTTTGTGCAGTAAGCTGTTTCCAAAACACAAAAGGGTGGGGGGATTTTTTTTTTCCTAACCTTTGCTGTTTTCCTATATCACAGGACTCACATAAAGTTCAACATTGTCCATTGACATTAATCAACAACAAGTTGGCATTGGATGATGCTATTAAGCAATAGAGATTTTAGTATGACATTAGAATAAGTAAAAAAACACTGCCTTCCAGAGAGCTTATATTGATGTGGGTTTCTTAGATATGCCTAGCCTAGGTAAAAGGAACCTTAATGATTCAAGCTAGATCAAACTCAATATAAAGGTTTGAGGCTAAATAATAAACAAAAATATGCATTTTTTTCTAATCCCGTCTTGTATGCTTCTCCCTAATAGTGCAGAGGAAAGGAAAGATCTCTCTCTATGATCTCCATTGATGATCTGTGGAGATATCTAAATGTTTGGTCATTAAATGCTTTAGATTCTTAGTCATCTAATACTCTTTACTTTGGAGACACATCTGACATGAAATAAGCAGAAAAGAATCTCTAATGGTGTTTTAGACTGAAACGTTAAGTCTATGGCAGAGCTATACAGAGAATCAAGATCTCTTAAATTCCCAGACTAAAGCGTTTCCATTAAAAGAGGAAAATCAAGTTGTTTTCCTATATGAATATTACTGAGAATGGCAAACAGCCCATTTTAGCTGTAGTATCTGCCTCTAGCTCAGAAGAAGCAGGAAGGCCCATTTCTTCCTCTTGTTTGTTTCCTCAAACTTCAGGAGAGCAGAGAGGCAGACAGATACTGCAGACTGTCCCTGAATTAGACTACCAGCGTACTCACACTGGTAGAGGAAAGCACCCTTTTCAAAAACAATATATATAGTTAAAATAATGTTAATTTGTCCACCATGGTTCAACACAGGACTTTCAGAAAGTGTCTTACTACTGTGTCTCACCCAAAATAAAATCTATTATTACAGAAGAAGTAACAGATTAATGAAAGGGAATAAGGCAACATAGGTCTTAGGGACATTAGTGAAATTCATTTAAGAAATGCCTCCATTTATAATAGCTTAGCAATTAAGCTATTTCCTTATTATCTGAAACAAAAGAAATAATCTTTTTATTTTGGCCGTTCCCCAAATCTGTGCAGAAACCAAGCTCAAGCCCCATAATTGCTAAATTCAGCTTTCCATTAGAAAAATAACACATAAAAAATGAGCACAGAAATGATAGAAATGAAACTTCTAAGCTGGAAACTGACTTCATTACTGTTAAATCATATGAATAATTTCTAATTGATTTGTATCGGGCAGGAATCTTATATTCCAGAACCATGTTCGTCTATTTATCACAATATATCCTGTATGACATATGGAAACTAATACATTGCTTCATTAATATTTAAGTCTTTCTCTAGTTATGGCTCAGAGATATTTGACATTCTAAAACATAAGCATTTATAATTACATGTTTTACATTTTACTCTAATTTTTAATACTGCCAAGATTATTTAGCATAACTAACTTTTTAACTACATACTCTTTTCTCTCTTTACCATTAGCATATCAATCAAATTTGCATTACTCTGCTTTGCTCATTTTATTAAAAGTGAATTCAGGGCACAATTGACTTTTCATTTGTTTAACAAGTAAAGAAATATTTACCCTGACAGCCATTGCATTGTAGAGATTCATCTTCATAGTATAATATGCTACCTGTGAATCAAGAAAAAAAAGATGGCTTACATTTCAGTTACACAAAGACAGTGTGGCCTATTTTTACATATAAAAGATAAGAATCTTTATACATAATACATAATAAGAGTTCCAGGCTTAGAAAAATGAAATCAAACTTTGTATTGAAGAGATAGGCTTCCTAATACATAATGCAAGCTTAACCAGAAAAATCTATGGTAGTCAAACTAGGAGCTAATGGAGATATATGATCATAAAATGCTCTCCGCTGAGTTTGATAATCAATGGTGCTCTACTGAGAATAGAATAACAAAGCAGAAATATTCACAAGTGCTGGTGACATGTAGTATTGTATGATTTATTCACTGGGGTTCTTTTAGCCAAAACTCACAGAAACATAAAAGGAATTCATATTTCAAGACGTCTGGTTTAATGAAAAATTCAAAGAAATGCTGTCTGCAGTCGAAATCGTTCAAGGATATGGATGCAGTGATGGAGCAAAATTGTGCCTTCCAACCATCTATGCAAAATGCTATGTACTTAGCTGCCTCTTGAGTAATCCTGGGGAGTTTTGTTTCATTTAATATTCATTTTAACACCATAAAATCAAAAATACAATGATATCATGTTACAGCAAATCCCTTGATACAGTGAAGACTTCCTAAAGTGTTGGTTTCTTTCTGGTAAAGACACATTTATCTATTAACACACAAAATATCTCTTACAGCAAATCATTTAGCAATACAGCTTATTTCAATGAAAATATTGCTTTGCATAAACCTTCCACATCTGTTCTTTTAATTAAAAATGTAAAATTAACATAATTCATGACAGTATAATAAAGGGTAGAGCAATGAAATACATATTTTTTCAACACAATATACAACTTTATCCATTTTTATTCAACCAAAATTCATTCAAGGAATGTAAGTTGAGGCCAGGTAATAGGTGTCATGTTTCAGGCAAAAATCAGAGAAAAGTGCCTTAACCCTTTATAAAGGGGTTTCCTGTTCCTTGACAAATAGGAATTCATACAAAAGGGTTTCACTGTAATTAGTGTTGTTTGAATTGCCTGGTCTGATCCAAAGCAAATTATCTGTGAAGAGCAGCAGGGCTGGATTATTTATCAACAGTTTGAGGAATTAAGAAACAGTTGGCTGCAATATGTTATTTACAAATGAACACAATGATGTTACTTCATTTTAAATTCTCTTTCTTCATTATAGGAAGCAAGGCATAATTCTTGGTGTTTGAGGTGATTTAAAATATTTACTTTGATATTGTATTGTCAAATTGAAGCAAACATTGTGATTAAAAAGTTTTATAGAAAGAAATACATTGGAAATTATATACTCCAAAAAGTGTTGGTCCAGAAAAAGATGTTTCTTATCTTAATCATATCATTGTTTAGTTAACAGTAGAGGGTGCATGTGAGCTTTTGAGCCACAAACCTGAGTTCAATTCCTAACTTTGCTTTTAGCAGCTGTGTGGCCTTGGACAAAATACTTAAAGTCTCTTAGTCTCGATTTCCCTTCTTACAAAATAGGGCATTACATGCTTCATTGAGTTGTTGTGAAGATTAAAATGAGATCATATATTTAAGGTATTGGGACATAGCTGATAGTATGAAAAGATTATCAGTAGAGCTAACAGTTACACATTTTGTGGCTAAAAGTATGTAATTTAACTATAAGTGAAATTCCAAAAAGTATAAAGGGCTCAATTTTATTACGAAATAACAGGAAAGAGAGGTACAGCTTTTGAGTCTAAGAATTCTGAATTCTGTAGTTAAGAGGTAGGAAAGCACTTTGGTCTTCACATGTCATTCTCAAGTGAACCACTAATTGATACTACATTTATTCTCAATTCTCTACCCCAGATGCTTTCAAAAGTACTCAAAAACCATATGTGTTGCAGATATTGTATGATTCCAATTACATGAGGTAACTAGAATAGTTGAATTCACAGAGACAGAAAGTAGAATAAAGGTTGCCAGGAGCTGGGGGAAAGTGGGGAGTTATTGTTCAACAGGTACAGAGTTTCAGGTAGGGATGATGAAAGTTTTGGAGATGGACAGTGGTAATGGTTGCACAACAAAGTGAATGTATTTACTGCCACTGAAGAGTACAGTTAGAAATGGTTGAAACGGTACATTTTAAGTTACATATATTTTACCATAATTTTAAAAAATCATATGTGAATGTGAACTGTGCATTTCCATAGGGTATCTAAATGACACATTTGGACACTGAAATTTTGTAAAATTTCATTTAAGTCTTTGAATTTTTCCACTCTTTGCAATGATGATTATTTGTTATGCTGCTGTTTGTCCTTTCAGTTACTTGAATAGTTAAAATATCACTCATATAAAAGCCCATGTTCTTAAAAAGTTATTTTCTAGAATTGTGTACTAAAAGGTTTTTTTTTTTATTCTATGGAGTTGGGTGAGCGAAGCATATACTAGCTACCAGATGTTAATAACATATCGAAGAATGACAAGCCAGTTTAAATTTTGAGCAGACAAAATTCTTATTTTCCTTACTAATTGTTAATTTCCTATTCCTTTATCATCAAGATACCAAGTCTACTTTAAAGGGGAGGACTAAAGATCTGGGGTGACAATTAAACATTAAAGGGACAGATTGTTTTATTGTAGTGGAAATGTGCTAACTATGGATGTTCACCAAATGCTGTTGAATAACATTGTTGAATAACTAGTTGGGTAATGATTACTGATAAGAGCATGTTCCACATTTGAGAACCATTCTCTTACAGGTAAAAGTGATAATCAACGTTCACCACAATCAGGTGACAGTCTTTTTTTCCAGTTATCCCTCATCACTACTCCTTTCCCTTTAACCTCAATCTCATCAAATTATTGCACATCTTTTCCTCCACTTTCATATTCATAATACTCCCCTTACCTGAAATATCCTACCATTTCTTTCTAGCTGTCCAAATCCCATCTCTCTTGTTTTTCTTACCAGCATTTATTTAAAAGAGAAACTCCCTTTTCTCCCCTACTCCATGTACCACCAAGAAGCAGCTAGCATTCTCCTAGCACCAAGGGTACTTACAAACCATTTCAAACCAGTAGGATGTGCATCTTTAAAAACAAAAAAGAAACAGACAAACAGAAAAACTCTGAATCTCAAGCTTTTCAATTTTATTACCCTATATCCCTTTTTGGTGTTATCTTTCCTTAGGCCTCTGGAAGAAAAGAGGATATATCCTCTTTCCTTCTTGCCCCTACCCCAACTGTTCCAACTATATGGTAAAAAGATTTTAACACCTAGGTTAAGGTTTTAGTCTTCATCAGAACTCCTGCCATTATCCCATGATTTTTCATATGCATGCAGATAGCACAATTACCTAATCTCACAATTACCTGCCTTTCTCGGGCCCAGTGACCTCCACTTCAGTTTAGCCTCATATTCCCACAGCATGCTTCAGACCTTGTCAACTGTAACTGTCCCACCTCTTGTTTTAAACCCAGAATGCAAATTCCTCTCCTTAAAGCCCTGGGGGCTTAATTTCTATTAAAAGACTCTTCCACCCAAGTTAGACAGATCTAGTACCCCTCTCTCTTTTTCCTCGATTTCAAATTCCTTCTTCACATATTTTCATATACAATATACAACTGCAACATGACATTTTGTTATATGAACATGCCATAAAATTATTTAATCTTTTCTTTACTGTTAAGCATTTGGATTAGAAATCAAGAAAAGATGAGCTTCAGGGAGAAACCATTTCAAAAGCAAAACATTTAGAGTAATCCATATTTACAATAATTTTAAGTAATGTATCTATATAACTTGACAAGATCAGCTGGCTAGATTGGAGAATACAGAGAAAATACATGCAACAAAGTGATGACAATGGAAGCTTTAGAAGCCATGCACATATGGATAACAGATCTGATGGCCCTGAGCCTTTGTTATTTTCCACATCAGTGCCATCCACATTTCATAATTTGAGTATAATCATTAAAATGATTTATTATCAAGTAATTGTGAGTATTTTGCGCATATGCTTTGCCTTGTTTGCTGGCAACTGATAACAATCGGGTCATTATCAAGAGTGCAATTTTAAAACAACCTTTCTTTAAAAGAAAGAATTAAAAGCCAACTATATTCTTTCTCTCAGTAACCGTTATCTTTAAAAAGCAGTCAAACCAAATTAAATTCATTTCATAATTATGATGAAAATATATTAATCAAGTTTTATATTGGTAACTCAGTCTTAAGTTGTTCTGCCTTTGGTGTTTATTTAAAATATAAGACCCTGAAAGAAAATAATACATATGTATCAGTTTTCTGCTTTCATACTAAAAGGTGAAGGATGTTGCCTCATTTTATAAATGATTTGGAAGTCTCATAAAGAAAAATAACCACAGTTGGGAATTTTCTCATGTAAAGAAGAAACATACATTCATCTAATGAAGAGAAGTAAAAACGTCTACAGAAGCAGCCATGTCTATCTTTTACCAGTTATAAAAATTAGTTTTAAAATTAATGACTGATTTTTTGATATGGGGTCTTGCTCTGTTATGCAGGCTAGAGCACAGCGGCACAATCATATAGTACATTGCAGCCTTGAACTCCTGGGCTCAAGTGATGCTCCCACCTCAACCTCCCTAGGGAATACAAGCATGCACCACTATGCCCAACTAATGTTTTTATTTTTTGTAGAGACAGGGTATCACTGTGTTGCCCAGGCTGGTGTTGAACTCCTGGCCTCAAGTGATCCTCCCAACATAGCCTCTCAAAGTGCTGGATTTATGGGAGTTAGCCACTGTATCTGGCCATGACTGATATTTTATGTATTTTTACTATCCATAGAAAGAGCAAATTGCCGGTATTTATCATAATAATATACAACATAATTTGATAGTAGATGTCATTCCTTGTCCCATTTAAAGCTAATAAAACTTCCTTTCATTGTTATTCTTTTAGATACTCAATCAAATATGAAAACTTGGTAAGAAGTATTAAAATGTTCAGCTGTATATGAGTACTGTGAGCCTTGGCTTGAGCATTATAATAAATTATTTTTATAATTTCAACAATAATCTCTTTTTAAATCATAATTATCTATAAATTAAATTGTTCTACCATGGCTATTAATATGTTTCAACAAAAAATTTTAATTAAACTGCCTACTCACTGGATTATCTCAATTTAGAGCATAACATTGAGCTATCTAGGACTACAGTTATATACATTTGTTTTATAACACATATCAAATTAATCATGTACAGTGATGGCCTTTATGCTTCTCTGCCTTCAGACTGCTGTGATTAAAAAATATTTGATATTAAACATAAATTATGTAATGATATTTTTAAAAGGCAAATTTAAAAGTATAACAAAATACATACAGTTCATTTTGATAAATTCACTCAGGGAGCACTCAAACTGCTAGTGCTCTAAAAAATGCAGTTGAAAGTATATTTCTCCCTTTTCCAGTACTATTGTCTACAAGAATGACTACTTTTATTTCGCCATTTATGAAATAAAGCAGTGAGTGGTAAAAAGAAGCTAAACAGAGTGCTATAGAGCTAACAAAAGAAGGATCCCAAAACAGTGGGACTATTTGTGTGTCCACCGGAATGAGCAGGTCACAGTGAAATTACGCTAAGAGTTCAGCATGCATAAAACGCATGTGCACTGAGCACACACACAAGGTGAATGTAAATTTGTTATTAATAAAAAAGAAGAATCAGAGCACATCCTCAATAATAGGAACGGGTTTTCATGGTTGTAAACCAACAGTCCTGGACCCTCAAGATAGAAAAATTTGGGTTATGTTGCTAGACAGAGCAGCACGGAAGCCAGCAGGAAGACCTGAAATCCTGAAATGCCAGTAGAAAAGAAAAACTAACAAAAACTACAGTCATACAGAGAGCAGGAAAGAGTCAAATCACAAAATGAGACTGGAATGGCTCTATTATTATGGGTTAATGAGGTCGCTGTAGTGGAGAACACATGACACTTCAGGACCTGATAAGCTGTTTAAGTGTTTATTTAAAAGCTGGGTAGAAACGGTCTGGTACAGAAGAATTTTGAGGAAGCCTGTCTCTAAAAATACAGGGCCTCTCTGAAGAGATCCTATGACTTTTCACAGTCCTCTTTCTGATTGATCTTCACCATACTGTTGGCAACTCCATGTTTCTTACAAGTTTTCTCCATGGTTCCTTTGATATTGTGTCATTATGTTTTCCTGACTGTTTATTCTAATTCTCCTTCCTCTTCCTAAATCCCACATAATGCATTCCACAAGGCTCAGTCCTTGGCACATTATTCTATACCTTTCAGTTACTTTTTCATTAGGTAGAAAATCCTGTCATCTTATAATAATGGCTCTGAAACCTTCATCTCTAGCTCTGACCATTAATCTAAGATCCCATGCAACAGTTCAGTTTAATAAAAATTTGTGGTTTTTTGTTTGTTTGTTTTTGTAGGGAGGAGATCTCTCAAACTCCTGGCTCAAGTAATCCTCCTGCCTCAGCCTCCTGAGTAGCTAGGGCTACAGGTGTGTGTCACTATGCCCAGCTAATTTTTTCCACTTTTTGTAGAGAGGACGGCTCGCTATGTTGCTCAGGCTGGTCTCCAGCTCCTGGTCTCAAGCTATCCTTCCGCCTCAGCAACCGAAAATGCTAGGATTACAGATGTGAGCCACCACACCTGGCCTAATAAACATTTGTTGAGTTCTAATTATGATGTACCAGAGATTTTGGTGAGTTTGCACCATCGCTTTACAAGATATCACTACATGGAGGTGTCCTAACATCATCACAAACTCAAAAAGTTCAAAACATGTTTTGGTAAGCATCACTGAGTACCCCACTCAGAATGTTTCTTATAAACGTCCTTACTTTTGTTATCATTGTAACTATTAATCAGCTTTGCTAAGATAGAAATGCAACTATCTCAGTAGGTTACAAATCAAAAATGGTTATTTCTCACTCACTTTACATCTGAGCTAAGGTTCCCTGCAGGTATGTTCTATGCGTCTCTTCATCTCAACCCTAAGAAGGAGCCTGGATCCTCCATTCTTACGTTAGAGGGGAAGAGTGAGAAAGCCTCCTAAAAGCTGCAGTTTGGATGTGGCTTATGTCTCATCTGCTTACAACATATGGCCAAGCCCCAAATCAGTGGGATAAAGATGAGTCACCCTTTGATGATGAAGGGGAGAGAAGATGACTAATTTTGAACAAGAATATAACCCACTCTGACACATACTGACATTAATCATCAGGCACATTGACCAGAGCAAACATCTTTCAATTTGTATCCCTGTGAATCATTCATTCATCCAGTTGGTAAAGGTTTCGCAGGCCTTTTATGTGATGTTCACTGTGATATTTTTGAGATATAATAAATAGAAGCATCACTGCTATTCAGGGGCTCCCAGTCAAATGAGAGAGAAGTAAATAAACAAACGTATTATAGTGGGACAATGCCTACATGACAAAGCATTAGGAAGACACACCTAATATCTGCAGCCCTCCTGAATTTTGCTTTCTACTTGAGATGGGGGAAGGCTAATCTTTAAGTCTTGAGGGATAAGTAGGGATTCAGGCCAATGCGAAGCAAGTCAGTGACGAAGGGCATTCTAGGCAAAATGAACAGCATTTGCAAAAATATTTAGGTGATAAGGACATTGCACATTTGGGCAATGACAAATGGCTTAACATGACCAAAGTATATTTTTTCAGCCCTTGCAGGAAGCGAGGTTAGATAGGAAGCAATCATCAGACTATGGAAGACCTGACACGTCACGTTGAAGAGTAAGGACTTTATATTGTATGCTATGAGAGAAGGAGTGTAGGCAGGGCAGTAAAATGATGCAGTTTAGACGAGAGTTAAGAGACATTTATGAGTGAAAATGAACATAATTTGATATCCAATAGGAGACAGGGGGTAGGAGCAAGAGATGGTAGGGAGTCTAGGATGACTGTTTCTCAGGGTTGGATTTCTAGTTGAACAGTGGTAATATTTACCTGAATAAAGGAATATAGGAGGAGGAGGAGACAATTTGGGTTACCTGAGAGACATCTAGAGAAAACGTTTAGTATTTTCCATGTGGATCTATATAGATATACATGGATCAGGAGCTGAGAACCTTAGGTACATCATTTAATTTCCCTGAGCCTCCATTTCTTCATCTATAAAGTGAAGATACCACCTGTATGTTCTTCTCAATGGGACATTGTTAGGAATGTATGAGGCAATGAATGTAAAAAATATTTTTAAACATGAAATTCCTTTAAAATATAGGAAATTACTTTATAAAAGTCACTCTCAACTCCTTATCAACCTTCTGCTATTTCCCACTCTCGCATAATCTTGATCAACATTCTCATTTTTTCTCAATATGTTATGTTCATTCCCAATTTCGAAACTTCATGCCGTTTCCTCTAAAGGTCAGTTCAAGTGTCATTTCCTTGACCTTCAGAGCCTACATTAACTTCCCATCTGAACACATATTATCTCTGTGGGGGGTGGGTGGGGCGGGCAGGGGTAACATCTCTTTTAAATTGACTTTATTTTTTAGTTAATTTATTTAATAGATAATACATTCACATTGTTTGAAATTCAAAAGCTACAAAAGAGTTGACAGTGATAAGTCTCTTCCCCACCCCTATTTCTCGACTACTCAGTCTCTTCCTTCAGGCAATTAATATCATCAGCTTTTTTGTGATTCTTCTAGAAACAAGCAAATTAAATCAGTGGCTTTCAAATCATGCCCTGGTGGCTCAGGTGACAAGAGAAATCACAGGGAAAGAATTCAAGCAGTTGTATTTCTCTAGTTTCTAAAAATGCTGCCCTGCTTGTACTTGTTTTACTTATGGGGTTAAAAACATTACTAAAATTTTTGTTAAGGGAGGAGTTCTGTTACTGAAGTTTTAAAATCACTATTCTATACCATTTATTTTATAACTTAACCATATACTATATGGCATTATTATTATTGTATATGGCTATTAGACCATGGTTTAAACATAGTTGCTATAGTACTATGTGTATGACAGTACGGCAATTCAAACAATATCTTCAATTCACTTCCCAATGCAAGAAAATAGCAGGTCCCTGCACTGACTGTTGCCTCAGAAGGTTTGCATGTGACTGTCCATTCCTAGCTTTGTTTTCCTAAAACCTAAGCTCTGAGACATTATGTTGGAGGGAGGGGAGAGGTAAAAGAAGCAGTGTGGTCAGAGAAATGGAAACAGAGGAGCAAAGATTCCACATGCCTGGGAAAGAGCTGGATGTTAGCCATTGAAATGAAGAAATACAGGATGTGGCCTTCCTATTGCTCCTGGGTGGTAGCTAATACTTTAGAGGTAAGCTTGGCGGCAGCTATGGAGGAGCCTTAGAAAAGCACTAGGGATTAGCTCAATATATAAGGGTTTTGAAATCAGATCAAACTGAGTTTGAACTAGTTTCCACTTAACACCAATAGCTTGTCCTTAGGGAAGTAACCTGAGCCTAACACTCTTCATCTACAAAATAGTGATGATATTCATAGGATTGGTGTAAGACTTTAATGGTTGGTGTATGCATTAAGAGTGTAAAGTGCTTAGCGCAATATTCCACTTGCACTAGGCAATCAGAAAATAGGAGATATTTTAATCTTATCTGATAATTATTTATTGAGATCCCATTATGATTATGTTTCATGCCTTATGTTAAGCACTATGTACACAACATCAAAAACACATGAATGAAACAAACTTGTTCTCAAGAAGCTTAGAGGTTACCAGGTTTAAAAACCATCATCAACCAATCTGAGAAAAATCTTTGTGTTTTGATTTTTTCGAAGGAACCAAAAAATAATTAGATCTAAATATGCAGAATTACTTGGTGATCATGCTGAGTGATACCCTTTTTGATCAAATTCAGTTGAGATGTTAAAGTAACAAAACAAACTTTCTTGGGCAGCCTATTAAACTTTTTCTACTGCTCATCAAGAGTCAAAATCTGGATATAAGACTCAGAGACACTGTATATAAAATGTTTACTACAGTGCCTGGCACTTAACAGATATTATAGAAAGATAACTTTTCTTCCCAATGTTGCCTTTTCAAAATATTAAACAGAAACAGAAATTGAGCCATTTGATTTCAGAGTAATTCAAAGAGTTACTTTTCAAAACAATGCGTTAACCAAAATCACATCAAGAGGGGAAAAAAAGTAAGATGCACTATACTCAGACTGATGACTGATCACTGATCAAGTTCGATTTTTGGCTTCTATTTTATAAGGGGAGTAGCACAGCAGAATAGAAATAGCACTGGTTCTCATTCTTCCACTCACTTACCTAGGTGCTAATTGAATATGTAATATGTACCAGGCACCATCTTATGAGAATGCAACAATAATAAGACATAGTCTCTGACTTCATGGAGATTAGGCAGAAGATGTTGGCAATTATCAAACAATTGCCACACAATGTAAAAATTTCTCTAATAACTGTAAGGTTGCTATGTATACAAAATATACCACTGCGTGGTCACAGACAAGTATCTGACTGTCAGTTTCCCAACCTGCCAAATTAGTATTATGATAGTTACTTTTAGTGAATGTCATGATATATAAATTAAATAATCTATGAAAAATCCCTGGTAAATAGTAGGTATTAAATAAATAATAGCTGATATAAAGGTACCATATAATCTTTTGTTGCTTTCTAATAATATTAATTACGAGTATATTAGTGATTAAGGCCATAAATATGTGTAACTTTCCATAAAAATCCATTTTGGAATAATCATTTATAAATTTATTTAAATCTATTTACACCTATAAAACAAAATGTAGTAGAAAGTCTTGCACAGGTTACAGAGGAAGGCTTGTTGCTTGTTTCTACCAATTTAGCATCCTTATGAGGATGCTTATTGACTGTGCTATTAGGCATTAGTCTAAAATGTTAATGATCCAAATATGAACAAGCTATAGTGCCTACTCTCAAAGAGCTCAACATCTGGAAAGTATATACAATCAACAACAAATAAATAAAAGCACATACACTGTGAAAGGTACTTTTAACAAAATGAAAATATGTGGCGTAGTTTGGGTATAAAAAAATGAGTCAATTCTCCATGGAAAAATCAGGAAATGCTTTCAGAAGAGATCTCATACCAAAAATTAAGCCCAATTTTGTCCTTATATAATTACTTGCCATCAGTAATTTCCAAACTACATGTAAATCCAACCGAAGTGAATAAGTTACAGGATATTATTATATAAGTCAAATGCTAACATACATAAATTTTATATTTACCTGCACAACTAGTTGATAATGCGTTCTGCCTAAGTAACTTCTCCACCATTTTTGAATAAGTGTCGCTGCTCTGACTAAATACCTAGGATAAAAAAATAGGCTTGATAGTGCACTTTGTTGAAACAACACCTCTTAAATCTTTGCTTGGAACATATTCTCCTACAATTCAAGAATTCAAATTTAAAGCCAAGTTTATATGTTCTTTTACAGAGTAGAAAGTTATCATTCTGGGATAGAATTGATCATTTCTAGAGGTAGAAAAAAGGTTATAGGTAACTATTCATCATTTCTTTTGTGCTTATGATTAAACAACATTTTAATTTCAATTACTCTTCAATACTTAACTCTTTAAAATACTTTTGAATACTAAGACCATAAAGCAGGTCATAGTGACATGTTGAGAAATAAGCCAGGCACTATGGATACAAATAATTATAAGTACTTAGAAATAATTCATGAGATGAAGAAACAGTTACCCTCTTTATTCTTTTCATGCATTCTTCAGTCTGTCCAAGCCAATATCACGGTAGTCTGCTGAATTAAAAAATACTCAATTTGCTGCCATGTTCCTAGTTTGTATAGTGGTCAAAAGAGAAGCCTCAACATCATACTTTAAATTTGCAATGTCTCGGTCCCACTCAATCGTATAAGGAAGTATTATATAGTATAATCCCTAGCCTGCTATCTGAGTTATTATGGATTAGGCATATTTTCCTCAACCTTATCCAAATATTTTTTTCAGAATTGATGGGAGACTGAGGGACTGGGCACTGAAGAAAAAGTGAGAAGAGTTAAGATAGAGATAAATTTCAGTCCTTTGTATAATCAGAATGACATCATTCAGGTATCATTTGCTTTTATCTACCAACATGTTAGAAAGAATTGAAATAGCTTCCTTTTTGTTCCCCCTCTTGTTCCCCCTCAGTCAATATATTCATTGCTGTAAATACAAACACAGTCCTATGTCACATCCTATGGAATTTGGAAAAAGAATCTGATCAAGCATGTTTATAATATTGAGAATTTCTAAAAGTAGAGATACAGTCAATATAATTTAGTTTTGGTAAGAAAAGATCAGAACTACTGTGCATTTTTTAAAAGTCCATCACACAATTAATTAACTTCATTGTGACTAAAATAAAAAATTATTTGAACTGAGTACTACATGAATAAATTACATTTTCTAAGGAGTATATTTTTTATAATACATAAAATGTTTAAATCATTATACCTGAGATATGCCCGAATTTGACATCCTCGAAACCAGCTCTGGATTTTAACTGCTGCGGCATTCTCCTTTTCTCTAAATATATCCACAACACTAAAAAAAATGTTTAAAAAGCATTTCATTAGTAATTAATATAATTCTAAAGCAAGTCCACATGTTAAACTTAATCTTTAATTTCTTCTAAAATGATAATTATAATTTGATGTCATTTTAAATAAAATTAAAATACCAAATAAAGCATTTCAAAACTCATAAGCTATGTTTTAAAAATTAACCTTTCTTTGAGAAGCCACCTGCTTTCAACAGCTTTACTTTTTTTATTTTTATAATCACCAATTTTGCAACTAATTAATTTGCCAGTAATTTTTATTAGGGAATAAAAAAGCGATGTGTTATTTTGCCATTATTTTAAAACCATAATTATTTGAATTTACTGTTTAAATGTCACTATACAGGTATCATGCAAGACTAAAATGCTTGCATATTTCACTCATTCATTAGTAAAATGAGTTGCCTCTGTAAAATGAATCCATCACAGAATGCCTATTCTAGCTAGAATTCTCAGAAAGTCCATTTAAGTTAAAGGATACAGAGGATAGGGCCATGGGGCTTATAAACAAATAAGAAATACATAGAGTATGGGGAGAATTCACACAAACCAATAAGATTATATAAGGTGTAGCTGAAGTGTAGAATAAACTGTAAAAACCACACATGAGAATATATTTGCATTACCTGATAATGAATGGAAGGCACCATGATGAGATTACTACATGATGAAATAATTAAGAGTGTAAGACTCCTTGAGACAATTATCACTATGAGCGGAAGAAAAGAAAGATTCATTATTGTTGCATGCTTATATTGCATGCACCAAATGATACAAGAGACTTCAATAAACTGCATTCTTGGATCATATTATTGTATTCCATGTGGTAGGAGGGAGAACAGCTTAAAGTCCTTTCTTCCAGAGAGCCTTCCCTGATTTCCCAGACTACAATTACGCCTTTCCATTTCACATCTTCATAACTCTTCATGATATTTAGCACAATCATATTATACTTAAAGATTATTTAGTGATGGTCTCTTCCACTAAATTTGAAAATCCCAAAGGTAGTAATCTTGACTATTTTGTCCCACACTGTATTCCCAGTGGCCTCCCAAGAGATAATTGTTGTTACTCCTAACACTCAACCTTTGTCTTACCAAAGGTGCTTCCCTGGGGGAACAAGATGCCTACTGGCATATTTCATGACAGTAAGAAATGCCACTCACAGATTTCCCTCACTAGATCTACTCACAACATTGAAATCCCTTCCTACTTTAGGATGACAGAGTTACCGAAGAGCCAAATGTCCCATACTCTTACTAATTTAAATCCTGGGGTGATTACTGGTAAAAGACAGGCATACATGAAAAGAGCTGTTGAGAGAAATAGAAAGAAAAAATACCTTTTACTAATTACTGCTTTATGTGCCAGGCACTGTTCCTAGCATTTTACATACCAATGAATTAACTCATACATAATCTTTGCAACATCTCTATGAAGTAAAGAATTATTATCCCCATTTAGACAAAGGAAGATACCACTGCAGAGAGAGTATACCAATATGCCCAAGGTCAATCTTTAGTACGTATCAGAGCTGAGATTTGATCCCAGGTAGTCTCGCTCTAAAGGCTGTATTCTTAACCATCATTGCTTCTAAAGGAGAAGAGAAGAAGAAAGGATGAAAAGAGGAGAATAAAAGGAAAGTCAAAGGGAAGAAAAATGAGATGAGAAGGCAAAAGGAAGAATACATATACTCCATTTCCAAATGTAATATTGAAGCTTCGGGACATAAGGTAGCACCAATCTCCCTAAAACAATAAACTAAGAGACTAAGAATGTGAAATAACAGCAGTATCTATAGCAAAACTCCAAAATTTCTGACTATATCAAGTGTTGGTGACAATAAGGATTATATATAGCTGATAGGAAACAATTTGGCCTTCGAGCACACAGAGAATAATTTCATTTATATAAATGAAAACTCACAAAACTTTAGGGATGTTTATTATTGACTATATAGATGTAATAAAACTATAATGGGAATGATAAAACACAAATTTCAGGACAGACATGAAGGATGGGGGAGAAAGGAGATGAAATGTGATAAGGACACATAAAAAGCTTCAAAGATATTGACAGAAACAGATTTATAAAGCTGATTGGGGATTCAGGATTGACTTTTTAAAAAACTATATAACACCTATCTTTATATATGTAGATATTTTATATATATTAAGTTATTAAAAGTGGTTATTTTTAGGGAATGAAATTTGGGAGGAGAAATTTATTAACTTCTGAATTCTTTAAATTATTTCATAGCAGCCGTGTAATGCTTTTATAATTAAAAAGTGAAAGAAGTTAAATAAACTAAAATGATGTTTTAGAAACTATTTCCCCATGTTTAATGAAAGCATTAGACTAGGTACTAAACCCTATGGAATTTGGCCATTTAATATAATGTGAACCATGGTCTACCCTAATTAAAATGCAAGGGTGTTAGCAAGCATGTTAGCTTTCCAGAGAGACCTTGGTTCAAATCCTAACTATGCCACTTACTGAGTAACCTTGAGCAAGATTTAAAATCTAAAATTCAGTTTCTTTTTCCATAAAATTTCAATAATAATACATCATAGGTATGTTTGCTGACATATCATAAAGAACTAACTAGAAAGATTGGTAAATAATAGATGTTCAATAAAAGATGATTATTATTGTGTTAGTACATAATGATGGACAGCTCTGTGGATTATAGGGAAAAAATAAATACTAGACTGTCAATTTCTTATTCATTAATTCAAAAATATTTGTTATACATAAGCTGTGTATAAGTTAATATGCTATTTAAATCAGAGATATCTATGACATATTCTGTGTTCTCAAGGATAAGCTTACAAACTAATAGAACTGAAAAGTAATATTAACAGTAAATAAAAGTACATGAAAAGTAAAGTACTGTATGAAAAATAAGTATCTAGAGGATTCAGAAGTGGAAGATACTGTTTTTAGGAAACAGTAGGGAAGAGGGGAATCAAAGGAAGCATTTGAGTAGGTTTTCAAAGAATAGGCAGCTTCTCCTGATCTGTGTATCTAAAATATACTTAACATCTGCACTGGGGTATTCCTACGGTACCTCAATTTCAACATATCTACCCAAAAGAACTCATCTCATCCTTCTTCCACACACACATTCACCCCCTATTCTTAGAATAGCTCTATTTTCTGTCTTCCCTTTTTCACGAACAGCAACATTACCCACCCAATTGTTCACTTCAGAAACTGTGAAGCAATTAGTTTTCTACATTAGTTCAGCCTTCATCTTTTTAAAACTAGTTACTTACAAAAGTCTTGTTTCCCAGACAAGTGGTCTTCTTCCACTCCAGTCTATCCTCCAATCTATTTCTTGAATGACTTTTTGAAAACATAAATCTAATCATGTCCTTTTTTCTTAAAATCCTTTAATGTCAACTCCCACAAAACAGCTAAAGCTTTCTGAGTGAAGTCTAAAGCACTTAGAATATCAAAGTCCTTCCAGATCTGGCCCAGACTTAATTTCCCATGTCTTCTTTCACCATGTCCATCCTATGATAGATCCGTTCTACTCCTAGAGTTCTGTTAATAGGCCGTGTTCTCTTGCCTCACACCATCACAAGTTACCTCCTCTTCTTGAAATGATTTTTCCAACTACAATTTCCATAAAGATTTATGTTCATAGTACCCTGGAATTTTTCCTACATACTAATTATAACATCCATCTACTTAAGGGTTGGGCTCACACTTTATTCATATCTATATCCCAATACATAGTAAAGTATCTGATACATTGGAAGAATTAAACGAATGTTTATGGAAAGAAGGAAGGAAGAAAGGAGGGAAGGAAGGAAGAGAGGGAGGGAGGGAGGCACAAAAGAAAGGAGAAAGGGAGGGAGAGAGGAAGGGACGTTAAGCAATATTTGAAGCAAGGCAAAAGGCCTTGGTTTCAGAGTTTTGGGCATAATATTACAGGATATTGGATTCCTTGAATAGCATCAATGTGATGGAACCACATATCCCCAAAGTGTAACAATCTCTCCTTCAGGAAGATTTACAGCGAAAGATGTTAAATAAGGGGAAACAAGGGTCCAGTCATAAGACACAAGTATAGTGCAGCATCATAGACGTTAATGGAAGGTGTCAAGAAGGGAGACCATGATTAAGCAATGTCAACTGCTATGAAGAACTCATGGGTCATTGATCAAGGGGTTGCAGGGTTGGGGGGATTCTTTCATTTTTCTTTTAAAACAAGATGTGATGGTGGAACATACAAAATGTCACTTATGGCAAACACAGAAAAGTTATGCTTCCCATGTTTGCCATAAATGTCCAGTAGAGCAGGCAACTCAAAGAAGATCAAGTGTGAAAAAAATAAGAATAATTCCACTCAATAAGCCTAATGTGAAATGAAATTCATGATAATGGGATAAAGCTGTTTATTATGGTTATTTAACCTTTTTGCCATTACCATTTAACACAAATATACTAGATGTGTTTTCCATCTTTTTAATATAATCTATTTAAATTCCTGAAAACATGTTTTTCCTTCTCCATCAACAATCAACAACTGGCTACCTTTGGAAAAAAAGGAAGAAAAATATGAACAAGGTACACAGATATACCTAATACTTCTTTTGAACCAATATATTAGTTACTGTATTAGTTATCAATGTCTTAGTTTGAACTGACCCCTTATTTATAATTGCCATTAGAAATGCAGAAGAGAATCAATCAAATTAATTGTTTTCGGTTTATGTTTTTTAATTTCTCCTGTTGACACCAGTCAAGTGGAAAATTAAATAACTCCTTTTTGGAGTACTAACAATAATGTATATAAATACAAATACATATTAAGAATTATATATCATAATTAAAAGAAAGGAACACTGAAAAATAACAGTACTAACATACCGCTAAGATTTAACTTACGTGCAAAAATTTGCCTTCTATACACATTTTTCTGTTGCCTTTTTTTAAAACTGCTTAAAAATGAAATTTACAGATGCTTGGGTTACCAATGGGATGCTGAATACTGAATTCACACAATATGTCATGAACTGCTAGACATTTTATGTTTAAAATGAAAAATGTGAGTAACACTTTATTTTAATGGTATATTAATTAGTTCCAAATTACAGTGAAAATCCTATAGCAGTGAATAAAATATGACATCTACATGAATTTGAAATAAATTTATTATGATCAGTATTATCACAATGAATACTAAATGAATTAATAATGATGAAAGACCAAAAGTATTACCAGTAATGTAATAAAACACCAAGAAAAAGCTGGAAGTTTCCAGTCACTTCATCATCAACTAGAAATAAGTACTATAACCCTGGATAACACTAATATTCATGTGTATCATTAGTAGCCAGAAATTAACTGACAATAAATAGCAAATGAAAAAAGAACGTGTGGTTAAGTATCTTCTCAGTAATATGCAAAAAATATGCATTTTACACGTCAACAGCTTGTGCTTAATCTGACCTATGTGCATCATCTATGAATAAATACTAGATTAAAACCCTATACTCTTTCTTTTTTATTATCATATAATTTATAACTATTAATATTTTAGACAATAGGAATAAAAGTCCAATATTAGCTGCCCTGTGCTATCAGATATGCTGATGTATACAATGATTATTGTTTTGCATATTATTTCACTATTAAGTCTTAAGGATTTCAAGATCCTTAAAGACAGAAACTACAGCACACTTAATCTATACTTTGTGTTCTGATTATCACCCATGCACCTAATAACAGGCACCTGATGAGAAATAGGACTATATTTTAGAATTAGAACCTACGCTTTGTTTTTCGTTAATAGTCCTCATTATTATTATTATTATTATTTCACAGCTCAAAGAATAATGTGTTACAAATACTTTAGTATTAGATCATAAAGTAGGAGTTACCATAGTTTATCATGTAGATTTATATTATTACTGCATTTAAAAATATTTTATATTTATTATATTTTTCTTCTTCCTCCTCCTCACTTCTCTTCCTTTCCTGAACAATTAAGCCCTAAACACGTTGGGAATGGGCAAGGAAAGTAAGGGTCTCTGCTAGAAGGGGTGCAGCACAGTGTCTCAGCATGGGTTGTCAGAACCAGTGTGGGTTAAGGTGAGAGCATCCACATGCAGTGGCCACCTGGAGAAGGATATCACAGCCTAAAGTGTTCCACAGAGAAGAGGCCTGGCTTCGGGATGAGGAGGAAACATGAGACAGGGGTCTACCGGAGAGAGCAGCCAGCACAGGGAGTCACAGCTCAAGAGTGATGAGGAGGGTGTTCAAGTTGGTGGGGAGGTGATAATTCAGCAGGGGAGGTAGGAGCCCACTCTGGGTGGGAACGGCATCCATGTAAGAGAGGGGACATGGGGTGATGAGTTTGGTTACATACAGAGAGATTAATCAAATAAGTAAATATATTAAAGATAATGGGAGCCAGGTTTCTTGCTGTCAGAAAAGGGAGAAAAACTAGAATGAACCTGTGGTACTGAATTTCAAATGGAGGTGTCACTGTGAACTCATGAATTTCAAGATATACATTGATCAACAGATATACATAGAAATAAGTATAGATGTAAAATGTGTATAAATGTATACATACACATATTCCCTAGCTCTGTCTACTGACAGGGCCTGGCAGCAGCAACACCTAATAGCAATGTGCATCCACTAAAAGGAACAAGGGCTCCTAGGAGAAATGGATGGTTCCAGGAAAATGGATGGCAGGAAAAGTACAAGATGAACCTGCAACCTTTTTTTTGTGCTAGGAAGCGAGAAAATGTTACAATTATCAGGACACAGAAGGAAGCCTGCAATGGCTTTCACATCCGGGACAATGTTAGCATGAAAATAAATACAGGTAAAGGATTTTAACTCATTGTATAAAATAGGAAACTGTGAGTCCATACTTACATAAATAAATAAATAAATAAATAAATTTAATGTTTGATGAAGAATAGGATACATACAGAGTTTCAAAGTTTTAAAAAATACTTATTAACTACAAAAGGAAAAAAAGAGAATATTCTTGGGGAGAAACCTAGCAGATATCATCTTAAGCAAGATATCCAAATGAATACTGTCAGTAATTCAAAGACAAATCAAAATCATGCAGTATCTGGTAGGATGCATACAGAAGATCACAGCATAATTTCTGTGATATTCCTGCCAAAGATACATAATCTGAATCTAACCAAGAGGAAAAGTCAGACAGTTCTAAATTGAGGGAAATTCTACAAATAACTGATCTGTAATCTTCAAAAATGTCAAGGTCATGAAAATCAAAGAAAAACTGAGAAAATATGTCAAATTAAAGATAACTAGAGACAAGACAAACAAGATCTTTTTGCTATAAAGAACATTATTGAGGCAACTGGCAAAGCTTGAATGGAATCTGCATATCAGATGGTAGAAATGTGCCAATGCCAATTTCTTGATTTTGATGGTTGAATTGTGGTTATATAGAGAATGCCCTTGTGTGTAAAGAATTTGGAGGGCAATGAGCCATCAGGTTGCAAGTTAATCTCATATGGTTCTGGAAAAAAATGCCCTTGTATTATAATTTTTCTACATCTTTGAAATTGTTTTAATAATTTTAAATATATATCCATGTACATGTATGTGTATATATCTAGTGATTTTAAAATTTCGGATACCGTGCTTTTTTTTCCTCTGAAAGTTTAATTTGCTTCTTTTTTATGTTCCATTTAACTCTCATTATGTTTACATTTTCCTTTTAAGTCCTTAAGCATATTTTAAATAGCTATTTAAAAATCCTTGTCTGATAATTCTATCACCTTTGTATTTCTGGATCTGTTTCTATTGACTTACTTTTTTTCCTCCTGGTTATGGGTCACGGTTTGCTAAATTTTTGTACTACTAACTTATTAATAGATGCTGGACACCAGGCATGTTGAGAGTTTGGATTTTGTTCAGAAATTGCATCCAGGCAGAAAGCTGGGGTAATTGTTTGATTAACCTCATTTGTTTACCTTTCTTTCCCAGATCAAATACTGTATTGCCTGCTGTATCTATGCCCAAAGATAATTTTTCATTTATTTTGTTCGGTTTTCTAGTCTTTCATGGTGGGAGGACAAGTTTTATACCATTTATATCTTCATAACCACTTATTTTGCATGTATAATTTTACATTTTCAAAACAAAATTTGTGTCCTAGGACAAATTTTTTTTTGTTTATCTACTGTTTAGTTCACAAAGGATACATGATTACTCATGTTCAATACAAAATTTTAAAATGTACAGAAAAATATAAAGAGAAAAATTAAGATTCTATTTCAATCTCCCTTCTCCTCCAATTTTCAAAATCTAATCACTGTAAACAGCTTGTTATGTATGATTCCAGGTCTATAGTTTTGTGTGTCTATGTATTTTTACATTTTAAAAAAACACTAAATGTATTATATATTTTCTACGACCTGGCTTTTTAAACCTTAATTTGCCTCACAGATTTTCTTCATGTCATTACATATAAAATGTTTGACTCTTTTAAATTCCTATTTATATTCTATCATGTATATACATCTTTATTTAGCCAGACTGGTTGCAAATAGAAATTATTTACAGTTTTTTCCTATTTGAAATAATTCTTTAATGAAGGCCCTTGTACATAATCCTGTACATAAATACTCTTGTACACAAATTATGCACATATCAGAGCATTTCTATGGTTTAATAGAAAATGTGACATTTCTGGGTCAAGTGACATGGATTTTGACAATATTAAAAACAGTATTGTTGTATTTTCAAATTACAATTGTTCAGTGTTATGTAAAAAAACTACTGCATATTTTCCTTGTATCCTGCAACCTTGTTAAATTCATTTATTATTTCCATATCTTTTTTTATATGTGGTTTAGGGTTTTCTATGCACAAAATCATGTCAGTAAATAAAGACCATTTTATTTCTTTTGTAATTTTTATGCCTTTTATTTCTCTTGCAACATTTAAAACTAGTAAGGAAAGGACGGACGAGTAACAGTGTTGAGACAATTGTATTTTTATGGAAAAAGGTCTCTATCTCACATAATACATGCACATAAACACAACTGCAAATAGAATGCAAGAAAAATGTGATAAAACTTTAAAAATATTAAAAATATGGAGAATTATCTTATGATCTTGGGTTGAGAAAGACTTTTCCAAGAAACACTAACATCTCTAAATCAAGAGGAATAGATTTACTAATTTGACTCTAAAAACTTACCAAAAAACTAATAGTATGTCACTATGTAGTAAGTCACTACGTCAAAAACATAAAACATAATGGTATTGGCTTTGAAACTGGATGATGAGGGAGGAGTTGGGAGAGTTGTAAAGGTTAGTGACTATTCAAGGAGGCTGGAAGAATGGTGAGAAAATTGATTTTAGAAGCTGGAAAAAGAAGAACCTATATTACGTACTAGTGGGACAATTGGTAAGATGGTGCCTGCAATCACTTGGAAGATTGAAAATGTACAATGAACTTTTGAACTGGTCCAAGAAGATGTTCAGGGAAAACACTTAAAGTGTCAATTAAATTCTTCTAGCTACATTTAAAGTATCCCATAAATCTCAGTAACCTAATGCTCATTAAAATTTAACTGTAAATACTACAAGTATAATTGATCATCACTGTTTCTATTATTTTTTTCCTGAATAAAGCAGGAATACAGAATATTATTATTATTATTAGTTTGCTCTTCTTCCCCTATCTTGTGATCTTTGTTCTGATTTAATTTTCATTTTATTACAGAGAATACCTTCTTGAGTACCTTTCCTAGATAGGGAACACGGCTAACATAACTCTGGGTCTTTACATGTCTGAAAATGTCTTTCTTTCATCACTCCCCAAAAAATGAAACTTTGCTAGGATTCATAGACATTATCTTGAATCATTAATAATTTATTGTTTTTTTGTCTTCCGAGTTCCTCTGTTAAGCAGATACGGCATTCTTTTTCTTGGCAAATACCTTTTTAATTTTCTGTCTAGATGAGACGCTTGTGAGATTTTTTATTTCTGTATTCTTGGAATTTCACCAGATACTATCTAAGAAGTGTGTCTTTTAAAATACATCCTATCTAGGATTTAGAAGGTCCTTTACATTCAAAACCATACTCTCTTCAGTTTAGAAAAGTTTTCTTCTAGTATTTCTTTATTATAGTCTATCTTTTCTCCACTTCCACTATAAATTCGGCAGTGACTATTATTCACATACTAATTTCTCTGGATATGTCCTCCGTTTTTTAAATATTACCACTCATGATTTCTAGTCACATGCATTTATGGGTATTTCCTTGATTTGCTTTCCTAAAACATTTATATTTTGGTAGTGACTATTCTATTTATTAATTCATTCATCAGATTTTTAAATTAAAAAATTATTTTTTAAAATTGGTTGCAGTAACTTTTTCCCCTAATTTTATCTATGTAAAAGTTATCATTATATTTTTGTTAAAGTTTCTATCTGTTTCATTCATTGGTAACTACTTGTTCTGGTTTCTTGACTTAATCTCCTTGCTCCAAGCTAACATTTCCTTAAATGGCTTCTGAAGTTTCTCTGCCTATTTAATAGATATTCAATTGATTGATATCTATGCAGGGCTGCCTGCTCAGGTTATCCTCGTGGTGATAGACTGACAGACAGTGAAAGTTACTTACAAAAATTTTTTTTTCCTTTAATGAGGCAGCAATGAACAACATGTTGGCAAACTGGGATCTTTCTTTTAGGGCACAAGGAATAGGCATAATTAGTATGCATTTTTGTTTTATTTTTCAATTAAATAGAACCATCTCTATTGTGTAATATTTTACCAATACATCTGATGTCGTCTGTTGGTGTTAGAAATATATTCTTTATTACTAAAAATCTTTCCTTTTATTTCTGTCATAAACATTTTTAAAATAAATACTAAGGAATTTTATCTGAGTGAAAGTTACACACGTATATACCTATAAAAATTATTAAGCTACACAGCTATGTACTTTATTTATTGTATATAATATATCAGTTAAAATTTTAATCTTTTAATAAAGGAAAAAATATTTAGGAATAGCTATTAAATTTATCAACTGCCTTTTGACACTCGCTGAGTTGATCATATACATTTTATTCTTTGCCTTCCTGTTGTGATTTCCTATTATATGTATTTATTGGGTACTTACTAATTTGCCAGATGATCATTCAACTTTCTTAGTTAACATAGCAATAGGCATTATTATCTCTGTTATAGATGAGAAAACTGATGTATAAAGAGTTAAAGTAAGGTAAGAATACAAGGTTAAGAGTTTACATTTAAGCCTAAAGTCATACAGAGTTAGGATCTGAACTGCCCCTGCACTTTGGCATAAATTATCCTTGTATATTTGCAAGAAGCTTTGCTAAGTTTTACTAGTCAGAATTGAGTATAGCTATAACAGAAAATTCAGTAATTAATTTGAATCCGAGAAAGGGACTCATTTATTCAACTAAGCTGCTATTTATTTAGGTTAATAGCACTAAGACCATTGTACAATTCAAGGACACTGAACCAATTTACTAGACTAAGAACACAATCAGGAACTGTAGTCAATTTACCATGTTGGAGTCAGAAACAAATTTATTACATTTAAGAGAATAATAGATTCCAGTTCAGGTCAACTTAAGGAACATTATACTTAGGTTGATACAGGGTAATGAAGTATGGGCAAATCACCATTCTTGCCCTAGAGAGTACTGTACTGGGTATTTCCCTTTCCTCAACCTGACCTTGGAAAGGCAGGTTCAACCTTACATATTTGATGTACTTACTTCCATGAAGAGACTTAATGATTTAATGTTCCCTATCCACAATATAAATTTGAACTGAAATGGATCTAACTTCACTAGATCTTTGATCTTTTTTTATCTTTGTCAAGTAATTTACACTAAATCTCACTTTCTTTAGCTGTGAACTAGGAATAATAAAAATCACCTCATAAGATTATTGTAAATAATCAAATAAGATGTTTGTAAAAGCATTTACCAGAGTGCTCAGCACATAGCAGGAATTCAATAACATTTATTTCTCTTTCTATTTTCTTGTCTCTATTCCCATGCACTCCCTTATACTCCTTGTCTCTATAGAATGTCTCTACAGAATATTTAGCCATCTTCCTCAGTAACTACTTTCTCAATATTCCCCTATATGTACTTTTGCATTCAGCTAAGTCAATTAAAAAAGATTTGTGTGTGTATCAGGCTGATTTCTGCTTACATATCTTTAGAAAACTATATATGGTTTAAAAGTTTTTCGATTGTCATCTTTTTTTCATTTATAGAAGCAGATTTGAATTAAATTTTGTAAGACACAAAAATCTAGACACAGAGAGTTAAACTAAAAAGATGGAAATGGAGGAGGAAAGTAGAAAAACAAAAGCAAAATGCTTTAACTTAAAAATAAGTCAGAGATCACTTTATTATTTATTATTTTTATAGACAGAAGTCAGAGCATGTCACTTCTCCGCTGAAAACCCCCTATGGCTTCCTATCTCAATCAGAATAGAATCCTGTATTCTTACTGTGCTTAAAAGCCCCAGATAACTTGGCCCACAGTCTACGACTCTGTGCCTTGCTCTCTTTGCTTTAGTAACACTGTCCTCCAACACATCTTTGCAGGCTTCTAAAGACAGGACTATAGCACTTCCTGTTCCAGCCCCTCCTGAAGGTGCTTCTCTCAGATATCTATCTAGTATGCCCATTTATTCACTTTTTATAGGACCGTGCTCAAATATCACCTAAGAAGAGCCTCCCCAGACCATTCTATACAAAACAGCATCATTGTTCACTCTGTCCACCTTACTTCGCTTTATTTTTTCCCAGTACACTTATCCCAAGCTGAAACAATATATGTAGGTTTATTTTTTTTTATGTTGTTTCCCTCATGACTTTTTGTTCAATATTTAGAATAGTATTTAGCATACAGTAGGAGCTCAGGAAGTGTTTCATTACTGAATATTTAATTCATAATTACAGTATCGAGAATCTTAGTAGAATACTTTAAGTTCTCATAAGAAATGTCAGAAATAAGTTCCTTATATTAAAATCTAAAGTAAAATATAGCTTATTTGTAAGAGGTCATGGATGAAGGGAAAAAAATATAAACATATTTATTACCACTGAACTGTACACTTAAAATGGTAAAGATAGTAAATTATATACATATATTTTACTTCAATAAAAAAAGAAAAAAAGTCATGATAAAAGAGGAACAAGAATTAAAAAGTAGCTTAAAATAAGGTGACAGTGAAATACCTATATATCAATCACAATAACGAATGTAAAGAAACTAACTTAACCTATGATAAATTTTTCTAGTTTTGATTTTTAAAAGCCTCCAAAGTGCCTCTTGCAAAGAAAAACATACAGAATGATATGATTAACTCTTATCAGATAAAGAAGGATCAACAATAATATTACAGCAAGCAGAATATTATTTATTTATTTAGAGACAGTGTCTTGCTCTGTTATCTATCTATCTATCTATCTATCTATTTATTTTAGGGACAGGGTCTTGATTTATTTATTTAGAGCCAGGGTCTCACTCTGTCATCCAGGCTAGAGTACAGTAGTGCAATCACAGCTCTCTGTAGCTTCCAACTCCTGTGCCCAAAGGTTGCTCCTGCCTCAGTCTCCAAGTAGCTGCGGCTACAGGCACATCCTACCATGCCCAGCTTGTTTTTTAAAAAACTTTTTAAAGAATTTTTTTGTGGAGATTAGGGTTTTTCTGTGTTGCCCAGGCTGGTCTCAGACTTCTGGCCTCAAGCAATCCTCCCCCTTTGGCTTCCCAAATTACTGGAATTATAGGCGTGAGCCACTGCCCCCACCCAGCAAACAGAATTTAAAAGTAAAAAATTTAACAGGTGAAAGACACCAATATATAGCCAATAATCAAGAGACACAGCAGTACATATATAACATATAAATTAAATAACATAAAAACAAGAGATACTACTATAGAAACACAGTACAAGAGGAGCATTTTGACTCATTCCTTTCGGAATTTTACAGAGGAACTAGACAAAATATAAATAAGGATATGGGGAAAATGAACAATATGATTAATAAACATATATCAAACTTTTCTTTCCACAAAGAATATTATAAAGCATAATATAACTGACCAATAAGTCACAAAGAAAATCTCACAATTGGGAAAAAAAGAAATGAAGCTAGGAATTAATAGTGAAAGTTTCAAAAACAACAACAAAACGTCAAATAACAATTGTGTACTACCTTTTTTTTCAGCCTGGTATGTCCAGGACACAATATTCAGCCTCTTTAATGTGTTGGCCAAAATATAAATGAATACCAAACACCCCCTGAGGGAGCAACTTTCTAGGGGATTTGAGTAGGTCAGGCAGTGCACACTACCCCAAACTCCCTAGCTCTCTCATTGCATAATCTCCTCCCATTTTTGCTGCTCACTTCATAGAGTCCCAAACCCTTCTTCTTCATTGGCAGAGGAGCGTCTGTTTTCCTTGGCAGAATCCCAGGCCTTGGAGGACTCAAGATGCTTAACCTAACTACCTAGTAATATATTTTCCCAACAAACTCATTTTTCAACTTCAGCATCATTCCTGTGCCAAAAGAGGTAGAAACATTTTTGTTACTACCTTGTTACCAACATAGAAGGAAGAGTTTGAAAGAAGCCAAGGAGAAATAAAATTTCCTTCAACTCTGTTGCCCATATATTAATGGATTTGGAACAGTATACTCAAGCCATTTGGACTTCTGGATTTTGGTGCTTACTGCCACTTTACTAGATTGGTTTAGTAGGAAGAAAAAATTGTCTAGTGAAAGTGAACAGCATGGGTCTTAAGAGTTAGATTACTTTGCTTTGACTTGGTAGTTGTGTGACCTTACAGAAATTACCCAATCTATCTGAATCTCATTTTCCTTGCCTCATATAAAAAGGGAGTAAGTATATAATCCATGAGAATAAGATTTAAATGTTAGGCCCACACACATTTCCTTTACTACAAAGTCTCCCTTTTTATGCAAAATGCGGCTTCACAAGAACTCTGGTGACAAATGCAAATTCTCTAGCACTGAGACACACTGAATCAGAACCTGCATTATTAGCAAGTTCCCCAGATGATTCTAATGCACACTCAAGGTTGGAAAGAACTGGATCTAGTCAATAACAGATGGAAAACGACAATAATTTCTCAAGGGAATTGTTTACTTTTCCATATATTAATATTTTATATGATTTTTTTGTACTAAAGCTATCAATACCCTGCTTTAAAAAAAATGAGGCAAACTTTGAAATTTTGATTCCCTCATGACCTTGAGAGACTTCCCTTAAAACTGAAAAATATTAACAATGATAAGTGAAATCTTAGAAATGCCAGTTTATTTTCATCATGGCTTTTGCATAGTACCAGTCATTTCTTCAAGGAATCTCCAAGTTTGGGGAAAGGGGTCCATTGTCAAAAGCCAGGAGATGGGGGCAAAGGTTGACACTGAAATCTCTTAAGAGAAATTTTATCATTTGCCTTTGTGTGGCACTTCACAAGGCTTTTCTAGAACACTATTCTAGAGCTCTTAAAATATAGATTAATACATTAACTTGTAAAATAGTGAAAACCAAATATCATATGAAAATTTTCTAGTATAATGCCTGCTATATCATCAGTGCTCAAGAAATGTCAGTTGTTTCTCTCCCTGATCATCTTACCCTACTGTAATTATTTTTTAAATGCCTATATGCCATACTAGGCTGTGAACATCATAAGGGATGGAGTTTATTTCATTTATGTATGTATGTCATAAATACATACAGCACCTGCCACATACATTAAATCAATGCTAATTAAATACATATTAAATAATTTCTATCTTTAGCTATCTGTAGTATGTTTACTTAAACCAGGATCAATGGTTGATTGAAAGAACCATCTCTGTAAGTATTCAACAAATGATTATTGTGCAGCTATTATGTGTCAGGAACTATGATAGACACTGAAGACTGAAATAATAGTGAGCAAAAAAGAGACACTGTCTCTGCTTCTAGTTTAGAGGGGAGATAGATATTCTCGCAAAAAATAATGTAAAATTAAATTGTGATCAGTGCCGTAAGAGAGGTACATGGAGAAACAACAATGTGGTAGGATAAATGTTAGTCACTATATCCTATCATAGTCTAATTCACTTTTTTGCAGTTTTTCTTAAGTTGGAAAAACTCCTAGGGCAATGCTTCCAGAAGGCCATTTTTAAAATGAACTTCTTGGGCCAGAAGTTTGAGTGTAGGGAGACGAAGAAGGCCGCTAGCGTTTTCCTTAGCCCTCTTCTAGTAACGCATTTGTTGGTACTAAAGATCTTGTCAGAATGGTTTAGATACCTTCACTTTACGAAGACAAATGAGTCATAGAACAATTGAGTTCAATGATGTTTGTGAAATAACGAAGGCTCAACTTCCTAGGTAGATGGGGGACATGAGCTCACGAAGCTAGCTAGCCTGGGGGAACCCAGTCAGGCTATGAAACCTTCCACAGGGAGAACATAGGTTTCATCAAATTGCAGAGTACTGATGTCCAAGAAAAAAAAAACACTTCACTTTACAATTTTATCTATGCTGGGCTTTTCCTTAAATCATCGCAAGCTGAGTACTTATTGTCCCTCTCTCTCTCTAATCTCCCTGTATGATAACACTACTTCTAAACTTCTGCTTACGTTTGCAGCCCGTTAAGGGGAGAATTGCGTGCTACTTACTAAATTAAGGAATTCGTTAATAAGAAACTACTGCTGAGGAACAAATGGCTAAAGTCACATCAGTCCTTCATGACTTACCTGTTCCTAAAGTAGTACTGATTTCCTACAAACGACCGCCGAGCTTGCAGCCGGGCTAACGTGGCCATCACCTCTGGCCACGGAGTTTACAACTGGTGTTACTGTCGGTCTCCATGGCAACCGGGCTACACCAAAGGCCATTCCCAGGGGGTCGACTATTTCTTCACGCTTTTTTATTTTCATCTTGTTTAAGTTTTAAGAATCCTAAAAAGAGAATTAAGAAATTTCGTTGTATCGAAAAGTTTAACCGATTTGCCTCTATTTCTTCTGTGAGTCAAAAGAGGCGATTATAAGAAGGGAAAACAGGAGGAGAACTAATGGTTGCTCCGCTCTTCCGGTTTCCGCCCTCAGTCTGCTTCCGGAAGCTCATCTCAAAATGCTGAACTGCTCTTTGCAAGTCGCCGGTTCTGTAGTAGTTGGAGTCTGTTCTCGGGCCTGAGCCTCGAGGCCAGGCTCCTGGGTGTTGTTAATGTTCGGGGCCGCCGGGCGCCAACCGATCGGAGCTCCAGCCGCCGGGAACAGCTGGTGAGGCTGGCGGCCCTGGGGCGGGGAGGGGAGGGAAGGGTGTGATGGCTGGAGGCCGCCGGACCTGGAATGGAAGGGGCGGGGGGTGGTAGTTGTGATGAATGATCTGGAGACATCTAGGCCTGGCTGTCACTCGTGCCTGGCATGGACGCAGTTTGAGGGAGGCACTGAGATGTGTGCTACAGATTTCTGAAGGAAAACAGTAAATGTTTGCTGATTGCTTTTCTGACAGGATATTTTAGCAGTCAAGCTTTCTCTACTCCAGGAGCAATTCATCTCTCCCTTGATCGTTGACAAGACGAGGGGCAGAAGAATATATCTTAATCCAGGCCTTATTCCTCACTCCTCTTTTAATTTTTTTTTTTTAACGAGATTATACCAAATGTTTTGGAAGATCAAATCTCAGAAATCTAAAGTTCAGGAAGTTCAATATTGGAAGAGACATCACCCTTTTTTGGGGAGGGGGTAACCTACCTGTTTCCATCCCTATGGCGACCCTCTGATACCTGGTTATCACAGTCAGAGAATATTTAAATGACTTGTCCAAAGTTACCCTGTACATTTTAGTCCTAGAGCTAGATGCAGGTTTTTGGGTTTCTAGTTGAAAACCCTGTAAGGTATGTCCTATTTTCTCCCAAGCCCTTTCCTCCAAACATACACAAGACAAGCGGTGAAACAAACAAGCAAATTTCCCTGATGATCCTCAAACATAAAGTTTTGACCAACAGGTGAAAGAAATGTGGCCAAACAGTGCATGTCTATTTCTAGATTCTAGATACAAAATAAAACATAGGATATTCTAGTAGTCTGTGATCAAAGAATTTCTTTTACATCACCTGTCACTGAAAAGTTAAAAGAATACCTTGCCCAAAGTGTTTTGAGTTGGGTCAGATCATTCTGTAGTTAATTTTATAATGCGTATAAATTCTGTCATGCTGTGTTTAAATTATCACATTTTCCAATAAGAAAAGTAGGGAGCACTTTTTTAAAGAACCATTTTTAACGGTGGAATTAGCATAAAATAAAACTCACAGTTCTTAAATGCTTAATTGTATTACTTTTGGTAATTTTATATACTTATGTAATCACCACACGAAACAAGGTAAAGGACATTTCCATCCCCCCAGAGTTCCATCTCGAGGTTACCTTTCTTAATGTTTCACCATTCAATATCTTGGTAAGTGAGGGAGACAAAATGTCCTAAGTAGATTGGTCTGCTCTTCCTGTAGTGACACTGATGTATTGGATAGATGACTATTTAATTTAAAAATATGACTCTCTCAATTCCTTTCTCTACCTTGTACCCAAACCTTGGCTAAATACCTCTTTATAATATAGAGAAACCTCCTTCAATTCCCTTTTTCAGGGCCGATCCTGTTTTCACTTGGCATACAACTTACCATTTCTTTTGGCACTAGAGTGTAACATGGTGCCTGGCCCTTAGTGTTTTTGAATGAAATCTTAAAAATCGTGCTTTATTTGGCAGAATAAATATGTTCCAGAAAACTGGAACCGTTTTTTTTTTTCTAGTTTATCTGCACAACTGTTCAGTCATTCAGAATTTCTTAAAGAAATTTTCTCTTTCATACATTGAACAAACATTTACTATACCATGCATGTATGTTTTATCCCAGTAGTGAAATTCTAGGGCCACTGGGGATACTGCTACTAAGCAGTTAACTTGGTGCCAGGTTTTGCATACATATGTCATCTCATGTAAACCTTTTGACATAGGTATATCATTCTTTGTGTTTTAGATAAGGTCACACAGAGGCAAAGATAGCTTAAATAACTGGCTTAAGTGTCATATTTGTAGGAGGATTCCAGTATACCTACAGAAAATTCTTAACCACTTCAGTAATACTGCTGTTGTGTCTGCCTAAGTTACAGTATCTCAAGAAACATATAAAGTAAAAAGTATATGCCCAGATTTGTTAACCAACCTGGAATTCCTGACTTACTTGACTTTTTCAACTTTCTCCCCAATGCGGAGGCTGCTTTTTCAATTTTTAGGCACCAAATGGGTAAATGTAGATGATTTCTTTATAGAACGGTGGTATTCTGTTTACTTTACTTTGTTACGTGGCTTTGCCTTTTTAAAAAATAAACTGTTTACTCTGGACCTTTGTTTCTGCAGTTTCATGCTTATTTGGTATTTTGTTTTTCTTAAGTCTGGGAAACTACATAGTCAAAAATGTGCATTTTTTTAAATAACTGCTTTTGGTATTTTTTTGTTTGTTTTTTTGTCTTGAACTCAGTTGCATACAAGCAGGTTTATTTGAGTCAGTTTTGGTTTCAACGAGAGTCAAAACAATAACAGTATGATTTTGGACAAATAATTCATTAATTTTGGTATAGCTTCTTAGCATCCTTATTTATGTTAGGGTGGAAACCTTTAAACTGTTTTTGATAATTTGCCCTTACCTTCATATTTACTTACTTAAAATCTTAGGTGTCTGGCTTGTTAATGTGGCAGAAATTTTGGAATATGGATTGTCTAAGATTTTTAATCGTTATATTTTTCTTTTGATATTTGTTCATTTAGTCATTCACTGGTTTGTTCATTCAGCAAACATTTATTGAGCAGTTACCATGTATAAGCAATAAGTAAGACTCATTTTCTACCTAGTAAATGCTTGTCTGAATGCACTTGAATGTATATATTAATATATGCATGTTGACAAGAATTTGAATGAATTACTTTTTAGATTCTAAATTTTTTGTTTAGTTTTAGATGCTGACTTTATTTAGGCAGTTTTTTATTCAATAGTTTACATTTTGAAAGCAATTAGAGCATAAGGGAAGAAGGTTCAAGTGACCCTTGAAGTCATGAAATGAAGTAACAAAAAAATCAAAAGAATGGTCTTCAATTTTGAGTAATAAATGAGCTTTCCTTATTAAATCACTAATTTGGAAACTAGAACTAAACCCTTTTCCTTGAGGACAATCATGGTTTGGTTTTCATCAAGTTTCCAGGGAAAAAGGAAAGAAAGTTTCCTGAATGTTCCTGGGGTGACAAAGTAGAAACTGCCAGCAGCACCTGCCATTGAATACAAGTCAGTAGAGCTTTTGCTTCCATTGTGGGAAATGAGTTTTTCTGTTTGGTGGAGAACGTTGTGACTCTTAACTGGGAAGGATTATTTTCTTTAATCTTTTTCTTTCTCATTTATATCTGTATATTAAGGTGGGAGTAAGTCAGATATACAACATTAATTTTTTTTTACCTTGCGTTTTTTTTTTTTTTTTAGCTTTAAAGAGTCTTCAAGGAGTCCATGAAGTCCCTGAAGTTGTGTATAACAGCTTTTTATGTGTCTGTTATCCTCCCTTTCCCCAACATTCAGAATGCTTCAAAAACGTTGAGGGCCTTTACTTCTGCTGTGATACCCTAAGGAGTCACTATATGGTTATACTTTTAAAAAGCAGAATAATTTGATCTTTCAGTGACCAGTTTATCTTATTTGTAGGTAGAGGTTGTTGAAAGATGAAATAACTTCTCTTAAAGTATTCGCTCTCATCCTCACAAAAATCCCTTCAAGATAGAAATTATACTCATTTTTATGTTGAATAAACAAAATAGAAGATAAGTATTGTCCAAGGTCTGATGACTAGTGAATATAACAGAATTTAGCTTCCAAAATCACAGCTTTGACTTCAAAGCTCATGTTCTCTACGGTTTCCTCCCAGCCTTTTTTTTCCATAGAGAATTCTATTCCATATTTATTGCTTAATGTTAATGTAAAGTTGCAATTAATTATTTACATGTTTCAGAATAAGATAGTTCTCCATACCTTACCTCTTTCAGAAACAGAGAAAAAGTTTGCTTCTGATTAATCATTTCAGTAAGTCAGTCAAAGAATTTCTAAACTGGTGTAAGTGTTAGCATTTAATGTTAGGGTTATTATTAATTTTCTAACATGACCCTCCTAAATACATAAAAGGTAAAAACAGAAGACATAGTTTTTTAATAGATTACCAGTTTAAAATAAAGACTTATTTTGATAAATAATATTACCATTAAGGAAGGAAATTTATAAATTCCTATGAGCAGCAGAGATCTTAAACTTAAAATAATTCGTAGGGATTATGTTGCATTAAATTAGTCATGCAATTATTAGTCATTTAGCCCTTTATGTGGTGTCTTTAAGGATCACCATTTGTATGTTTAGTTACCCGTTTTCATAGTCTACACTTTTATGCATTAATTTTGATCTATACAGTTTGGCTGTTTGCTGTATACTTTTAGGACCAACTAACCTTTCCAATCTTAAACAAAAGCTAAATGATATGGAGGCACGTAATTCCAAGACTGCCTTTTTCTTAAGTTTGTGAGTAGCCATGATGTACATTCATCAGCATAGTTTTAGACTATGTTCTGTCTGTTAGTACAGTGTTTTTTTTTTTTTACACGTTGAATTTTTATCCATACGGAAACTAACACATAAATAATTATTTCTTTACTTAAATTTTTGAAAGCCACTTAAGCAGTCGTACTTGGCAAGAAGTAACTTAACTTTTAGGACTCCACTTTTAAAATTATTTAACTTTGTAAGCGAGATAATCCGTGTTTTACAGAGGTAAGGATGAGAATTTTACCATGTGCTAGGTAATTAACAGCATTTGATTTCTTTTTCCTTAACTAGTTACTTAATAGCTGTAGTCAATTATTGTTTAGTTATATCTGGAAGGATTTTTTTTAAATGAACTTGTTGGATTTATACAGTAGACACACATGCATATCCTCTTGTTATACAGTTATTTGTATCCGCATCCAGGCAAGGAAATTATTCCTTGACTAATTTTTCTATACATGCTATATTTTTCCCTATTGGGAATAGCAGTTATTGGTATAGAAGTTTCAAAAAGCCATAGTCATTGACAAAATGGTTGACTATTAGTTATCGGGGGAATCTGTCTTCTAGGCTTTCTTCGCTCCTGCTATGCCTGCATATATATTGCTGACTGTCATTTAAGAGCTCTTGGGCCATTAGTCAATTCCCGGTTCTTTGGGGAGATGTAAGCAGTAAATTAGGACTAAGGCAGATTACTGATTCTTCTTCCTTGAACCAGAAGCGTTTGAAAGAAAACCCTAAACTCTATGTTTTCTACATTTAGATCTTTGTCACTCTTAAACATACAATTTTGGGAAGGTCTTTTTCTGAATTGATTAGAGCATGGTGGTAAGGAACCCAAGGATAGCAGTTAACTCCTTTACTGGATATTTAGTATTGCTTAGAGGAGTGCAAGCAAACTTGACCTTTGACCTGAAATTTTAAAACAAAACTTGCATAGCAAATCTTGGATCCATCATGTATTTTATATTGCTCAGCATAATCTGATAACCACCTGAAAAAACAAAGTGCTCATCTACTACCCAAATCCTTTCCTTTTACAAAATCCAACTTTATATAGATGGTGGGACTGTAAATTTTTTTTGGGGGGTATTCTATTTTATTTGGACTATCTTAATAAAAGTGTTAATGAACTGTTATGATAGACATTACCCATTGCTAACTGTTCTCAAAAGATTTCATTTCCAAATGAAAAGAAATTATTACAAAGGTGAATATGAAAATCTCAAATTAGTTAAGTAGTACATTCACTGAATTTACTATAATTCAAACTTTTAAAACTGTGGATGTTCAGTAAGTACAGATTTTTACAGAAAAGTTCTATATTTTCAGGTTTCTCCTCCAATAGGAAAGGTCTTATTTCAGGAAATATCTTTAGGATAAAGTGTTTCGGTACAGTGGTCTTCTGATGCTTCAATATAAGCCAAGACAAAGAAAATAAAAGAGCTATTGATTACATGATGGTCTCTGATAATGACTTTATTTCTGAGAGGCCAGTTCATGCCAGTTTTACCTGAGAGATATTAGTGAAGCAGCTTGACATTAGCTGATAATATTACTGGCTTGTTAACATGGGTTTCAGTTGGAATTGACTTGTCTAGTTATTTGAAACTGAAAGGGGGAAAAAGTGATTTGAACTCTGAATAGCACTTATATGAAATGCATTGTTTTCTGTGTTTCTATAGGGTTTTTACAAAAAGCTTTTAAAAGTTAACTTTTAGTTGATTCATATTTGAGTGACATCATGGAATAAATGGGATTCTTTCTACTAGTTAAAACATTTTTTTAATATATTTTATTTTCTCTTGAAAGAAACGACATAAAATAGAATAAGGCTGACATGATTTTAAAGAGATTCTAAAGACATTTTGCTTTCATTCTTACTAGTAATATTACTTGGTTATATTTTGTTAAACTATTAGTTGCAGCAATACTTTTAACAAAATTAATTGAAGAGTATCAGATTTCAGTGGATTGAATTGGATATGCTAACCTTTTTCTAATGTTAGGACCACCCAATTTTGTCTTCTGGAGTTAAGGACTAAATTGTAACTTGCAAAATAAACTACATTTTTTTTTTGTTTGTTTCAGCATATTACCTGGTTACAAATGTTTAGGTTACATATATTGCCTTTGCCCACCCCCCCCAAGTCAGAGCTTCAAATGTAAACTGCAATTTTAGTTGGATTATTATATTCATGCATCAAGTTAATATCATGTTTTAATATTTCAAACTAGTCATTCACCCATTGATAGGAAAACTCTAGGCTTCAAAAAGTAAGTTATTCCAAAACCAGATGATACAGGATCTTCTTTTAGAGACAGAATCCTTATTTTAATACTTGTTAAACTGGCTTCAAATGAATTTTTTTAAAGATGCAATATTAGATTCAGAAATAGTAGGTCTTTCAGACTACATTTCTTCTAAAGAAGTAGTGTTAAAGGAACAAACAAAATGTTCATTGCTTTAAGGGAAAACAAAAAGGTACTTATTAATATATAGGTAATAGAAGAAAGATCCATTTGGCTTATCAATGTAGTCAGACTTATAGTCCTTGTTATGGCTTAATGTTAATTTATGTGATGCATGTTTCTCTTTAATCTATTGCAGTATTCTGAAATCTGAGTTTTATATAGAACCCCTTATAAAGGAAAAAAGAAACCTCAGTGGTCCTCCAGAGTTTATTTAAAATATACATTTGAATCACTACATTTTTAAATAACATATATCTATATAAGCTTTTTGTTTATGTGTTCAGAATGCCAAAGGAGGTAGATTTGGAAAATACAAACCCACATTAACTGAAAGGCAATGCCATATTACTTAACTACTCCCAGTGTACATCTTACTAACCACTGTAGGGTTGGTTCTTTGAGCTCAATTCACTTTCACCAGCTATACCACCCTACACCTTCTGCTGATTAAGGCCTCCCACCCTTTTTTTCTATTCCAAACAATATACCTAACTATGAATCATTTGGCTTTTATATAAATGTATATTAAATCTTTCTCAATGATTAAAGTACTACCTGGTGCTAACTAAATCAAACAAAAGTACAAACTAGATTCTGGAATTGTATAGTTGTTCTTGGATACAGCTTGGTAAGCACAGGGGTCCTCTGGTACCAGTTAGCTGGAATTTAAATCCTGTCTTCACCACTCAGATGTCTCTCATGACAGAGAACTCTTTGTGTATTTCACCTACCACCTCATAGAGTTATTGTGTGAAAATGAAATGAGACAATACATACAAAACGCTTAGAAATGGGCCTGGCAAATATTAACTACTCAAGTGGTAGAAGTTGTATATGTGCATCACATAATAAACGGTAAATCCAGTTGAATCACAATGTGTGTTTGTTTTTAGTTTATCATTAAAATGAAAAGAAAAAGCTAAAAGTTGTTATAGGGAACTTGCAAAACTTTAAAATTAGAGATGATGGAGACTATATGACTATAGCAATTATATAGACCAAGAATTGGCAAACTATAGCCAGCCATCACCTGCTTTTATAAATAAAATTTTATTAGAACCCAGCCATATTCATTTATGTATTTCTTGTGGCTATTTTTGCATTACAGTGGCAAGTTGAGTAGTTGTAAGAGACCCAGTGGCCTGCAAAGCCTAAAGTATTTACTATCAGGCCCTTTGCAAAAAGGTATGCCTACCTCTGCTATAGCTCTAGAAACTCTATAGGCCTCTATAGGACTGATGAGAATACTTTGATCCCTAAGTGCCTCTAGATCCCAACTTAAGAAATTATTGCCGATGTTATTCAAAAGAAAGGTGCATATCTGAATTACCTGTAATGTTTTGAAAATAAAATCAGATACCTGGGTTCTCTATCACACCAACTAATTTAAAATCTTTGGGAATGGGATTTGAAAAGGTCCAGTATAATCTATAAAAGTTCCCAAAGAATGCTGATGCTTGTCTTTGCTGACTACTGGATAATTTTCTCACTGGTAATATAGTTTAATGCTCTTAAAAAAAGAGACCTAAGAGACTACTTCAGAATTAAGTAGTGATAGGCCCTTTTAGACCAGCGAGGCTCCAGTTTCTTCTTTACTGGGTTATGAGATCAGTGTGGCCTAAATATATGCATTAAACTTTGATTAAAGTTTCTTTTCACATATATTATAAATCTTGAAACTACTTGTCTGTCTTTCTGTCTGCCTCTTGTCATAGCAGTGACTGCATGTGGTGAGTAATGGACTTCATGTTTCCTTCTTAGAAATTAATGGGCAAGGAGGGGACTGAGAAAGTTCTCTCTATATCTGCTCTAGAAAAAGGACAGAAATAGAAAGGAGTGATTTAATCAGAAAGAACTTTTCCATAATTACACAGTAAAAATATAGAAGTACTGGGATCTTACATCACTCACATGCTTACTCTAACTTGAAGTATTACTAATTCCTATGTTTAATAGAAGAGGCTTAAAATGAATCAGAATATTTGAAACTGTAATCTCTTGGATAGGATAATTAGCTTTTAAACATTTTGTAATCACTATTAATTTTAGTCAAATTTAGAGTGAAATGTCTGCTGTAGAAAACTAGGTTAATATGGTTAAGAGTGACTATTTTCCTTGTTTTTTTCTTTCTCTAAAAAAAATAGGCATTTCAGTAGAACCATGGAAGAACTGGTTCATGATCTTGTCTCAGCATTGGAAGAGAGCTCAGAGCAAGCTCGAGGTGGATTTGCTGAAACAGGAGACCATTCTCGAAGTATATCCTGTCCACTGAAACGTCAGGCAAGGAAGAGGAGAGGGAGAAAACGGAGGTCATATAACGTGCATCACCCGTGGGAGACTGGTCACTGCTTGAGCGAAGGCTCTGATTCCAGTTTAGAAGAACCAAGCAAGGACTATAGAGAGAATCACAATAATAATAAAAAAGATCATAGTGACTCTGATGACCAAATGTTAGTAGCGAAACGCAGGCCGTCATCAAACTTAAATAATAATGTTCGAGGGAAAAGGCCACTATGGCATGAGTCTGATTTTGCTGTGGACAGCCTTGGGAACAGAACGCTGCGCAGGAGAAGGAAGGTAAAACGCATGGCAGTAGACCTCCCACAAGACATCTCTAACAAACGGACAGTGACCCAGCCGCCTGAAGGTTGTAGAGATCAGGACATGGACAGTGACAGAGCTTACCAATATCAAGAATTTGCCAAGAATAAAGTGAAAAAAAGGAAGTTGAAAATAATTAGACAAGGACCAAAAATCCAAGATGAAGGAGTAGTTTTAGAAAGTGAGGAAATAAGCCAGACCAATAAGGACAAAATGGAATATGAAGAGCAAAAAGTCTCAGATGAGCTCATGAGTGAAAGGTGACTTTTATGTTCTCTAAATATAAAAATATTTGTCTCCAGTGTTTGTGGTTGAATGTGTTTTATATTTTAATTCTTCTTAATTATGCATTGTAATAATGGTAGAAATACTACTATGTTAACTATGGTTATATTTTCTTATATGTTGTTTATCACAAAGCAAAATTACTTATTTAATTTATACAAAATCTTTTGATTGTATTATAATGACTTAATTTTCAGTTACAAAGAGAAAGGAAATGGATTTTCAGTGGGAAAGAATGTGCTTTTGAATAACAGCATGTTTGTAACTCTTAGAATTGGATGTATAATTATTTATTTGTGTAAATATAGAGCTTTAGCCTTTGGTGCTTTTTAGAGTGTCACAAGTCATTAGTCTATCCTCATTCCTGAGAATCAGAAGTTCATACCACTTTGACATGAGTGTGGCTTGATATTTTAAGCTCTGTAGCTTGTTAGGTATTCTGATTACTTATGGATTGTAAAACCCAATTTATAGTCTAGAAACACCTGATTTTGTCATTAGAAAAATACGAAAAGCAATAAGCCTCTGGCAGTTAGTCTAATCTGTCCATTCTAGAAAGCAGGTATAATGCAATGATAATTGTTAAGTACTATTTTGACAGCATCAAAAGGTAAGTAGTCATTTTTCTTTTCCTACTTGCAGGAAATGAGAAAGTGTTGAGACTGTTTATCCTTTCAGGCATGAGTCCTTAAAGCAAAATGCTAAGTATGAGCCAGAAAAAAACATTCCTTAAATATAGTCTGGGAAATAGTATGTGACTTTTAATTTGTAGGTTTGGGATCATTTTAATCATGTGGACTGTAGTGAGCTGTGGATCTCTATGTTTTTTTTTTCTTTTCTTTTAAATATGATTGCAGACGTGAATGGGACCTGGTAAGAATGTATGGAATGGTCCTTTTATTAGATGTGGCTTGCTATTTATGTAATTTTTCTAAAGAATTAAAAGTTACTTAAAAATGTTTCAGGAACGCTTTGAAAAGTTTATGATATCTTTTTCTTCTGAGAAAGTTGCCATTTTTAAGTAAGAGTAAGAATTATTTGTATGCTAGTATTGGGCCGTTGTGATGGAGGACCACTCACCCTGACTTGAAAGTAATTACTCCGTGCAATTGCTGGGAGGGAAACTGTGGCAGTGGAGATAACATACTCAATTCTGGATTATTCACAAGTAGATTACCTGCTTTCTGGATTGATTGTGCAAGCCCCTCCTTTTTTTTTTTTTTTTTTTAATTTAATGTCTGCCTTTTATTGATCTGCTTTTTGGGACATCTACCCAGTAACCGAAATGAGATGAAACTCCCATCATTCATTTCTTTTCATTGTAAAAAATATTAACATTTGAGTATCTACTGTATGTGATCAGGCTACCCAGCTGCCAACAAAAAGCCCAGGTACAAGTTTTCAAAGAGGGTGTTTTCACTCTTGAATAAATCATTTTCTCTGATTTTAAACTTATCTTTGTAACTGTTTTCTATTGTCACTTAGGAGTTAGGTATAAATTCCTCCTGTGGGAAGATTGCTAAATATTTAAAGTATTTTCCTAACAAGTATAAGTGTTTTTCAAGATGACTTACAAAGCTTTTCGGCTATAAAAAGCTATATATTAACTCTTCAGTGGTGGTACCTGGCCTAATGGTATGCACTCTGTCCCCAGCAGCCTCATAGCCAGACAAACAAATGATGAAATGTGCTGAGTGGAAGGTACTGAGGGAAGACTTCTCAAGAGAGGTGTCCTTGAAAGCAAGAATTAAGACTTGTTGAGAAATTGGGGGAGTGAAGAGGAGGAAGGCATTGAGGGGTAGAGGGAAAATGTAAATAAGGAAAACAGGTTGTATAGATACGTGTAAAAATCTCTCAAAGTAGGACAAGGATCATTAAGGACTAAGAGCTAAAAGAGAGGGAATTTTTATTTCCTTGTATCTTTAAGAGAATGGGCAGGTGGAGAGAGATGAGAGAGGAGATAGCATACCACTTAGAGAACAAGCACATAAACGGAAAGACCAGAGATGGAGATGGAAAGTATTTATATGGAGACCCACCCATAGAAAGCCTTGAAATCTAAATTTAATCCTATAAATATGAAGAAGTAATTTTAGATTTTTAAATAGAAGACTGTCATCTTATAATGTGTGCATGAGTGTGTGTATGTGTTTTATGAACTATTTTCTTTTGGAATAGTTTTAAATTTACAGAAAAGTTACAAAGACAGTTCAGAGAATTTACAGATATCACATTCTCATATACCCTGAATCCAGTTTCCCCTGTTGTTAGTATCATACATTACTATGGTACATCTGTCACAATTAATGAACCAATGTGGATACATTTTAAGTAAAGCCCATACTTTATTATCATTTTCTTTGCTTTTATTTAATGTCTGTTTTCTGTTCCAGAATATCACATTACTTTTAGTCAACCAGTTATATTTTAAAAAGATGAACCTGGCTATATATAAAATAGATTAGAAGGGGAAAATCTGAACTCAGATTAGAAAATCATGGTTAAAAAAAATAATAATCCTTTATCTACAAATCCAAACTATGAAGCTATGAAAAACTAATTCATTTATGGCCAGACTTAACCTGACCTGTAATGTGGATATTCGTTCATTTAATTGAAAATATATATATATTAATATGTTTGATTATGGAGTGCTGTCCCAGAATTTTCTGAGGTATTTTAGAATGCACCTTTCTAAAATTTGAATAATTCTGAATTTTATATACATTTTGCCTCAAGTTTTAGAAAAGGAATTGTGACCTGAGGTATTTATAAGGCCCTTCATTTGAGTTGTTTCTGGGGCGCAAATAGGAAAGTAATAAAAATCAATGGTAGTTTGTACAGCTCAATAGCAGAAAGGTGAAGTTTCTGAAGTGGTGTTGTTAGTGTTGATACTACTGTGCATAGAAGAGCGTGTATGTTTGTAAATAAGAAAATATGGAGTGATGCTCTTAGAAAATATTTTTTTATTACCAATTGTATAATATAGGGAACTTCATATATTCACTGAATATGAAGAAAGTAAAGGGGTCTAAATTCAGAGTTACTTAGAAGAATGTGCCTCTTAACAAATTCCTGAACCCTTCATTCTTTTTTTTTTTTGAGACAGAGTCTCACTCTGTTGCCCGGGCTAGAGTGGCATGGCGTCAGCCTAGCTCACAGCAACCTCAAACTCCTGGGCTCAAGCGATCCATCTGCCTCAGCCTCCCGAGTGGCTGCAACTACAGGCATGTGCCACCATGCCCAGTTAATTTTTTCTATATATTTTTAATTGTCTAGTTAATTTCTTTCTATTTTTGGTGAGATGGGGTCTTGCTCCTGCTCAGGCTGGTCTTGAACTCCTGACCTTGAGCCATCCACCCGCTTCGGCCTCCCAGAGTGCTAGGATTACGGGCGTAAGCCATCATTAATATTTTTTAAATCAAACAAAAACTGAAAATGTTATTTTATATTTAGAAAGTATATATGGATTTAGATCTCATCTATAATTTTAATCTTAAACTTTTCATTTAAATATTTTAGAACAGGTTAAGATGTCTTTTTTAAAAAATCAGGATACAGAGTTCTACATGTTAATGGAAAAAGTATTTTAATTAAAAAAAGAAAAACACCTCCACAGGCAATTTCCTGATTGGTTAAAATTAAGAATTACAGTAAAAAGAAAGTACATGAGATTTTTTAAAGAACATCACTCAGTTTTCTTTAGAAGCCAAACCTCTCATTATATGATCTGTTTTCTTGGTATTTTAAACCAACTGTACTGTCATATAAGCATTGTTTCTGTTAGAACTAATAGTGACAGTTTGTTTTAATTTGTATGTTAAATTCTATATCATACTGGAATTTCTGTGTAAGTAATAAGAACTTGTGTTTTTTTACGCACTCCCTCTTTAATACTGGTAATATCCATTTTTTTGCTCAGTGACCTTAACTTTGTGGTTTTGTTTTTTTTTTCACTTTGATTTCATGGATTGTCATCATTGTAAACTTTTTCTTCCTTGCAAAGTAATAGAGTTGTTGAGAATTCTTAAGTAATGTCTTTTCCAGAATATTTGCAGATATGGTTATGAAAAGTAATTTCATCCTAGTCCCTTGTTTTTAATGTGCTGAAGAGGGCTCAGCCTGCTTTTGATTGAGACTTTTCCCATTGTATTGAGCAGTGGTGTTCCAGGCTCAAGCCGAATTGCATGGCATAAGAAAGGAGCAGTGAGCATTTGATGAAAGCAGATAATAAAATGCATCAATTGTGTCAGCACCTCGTTGCAGTCACATCTGGCTTACTGTCAGGGTCCCATTAGATTCCTGTGGTTTTATGTGCCAAAAATAATATGCTCCGTAGTTAATGGAACCAGGATATTTGCAGTTTGATTAAAAAAAATCATCTTATTTTCTTTCAGATCCTTGTCAGTCCTAAGTTCTGTCTCTGAGCTGCCGTGTCTCTTTAAAATTTTACGACTGAGAGATCAATTGTTCTTTTGATCTGTTTCTTTCTTTTTCCTTATTACAGTGATTCCAGCAGTCTCAGCAGCACTGATGCTGGTTTGTTTACCAATGATGAGGGAAGACAAGGTACTGAAATGGTATTTTTTTCTCTCTTTGGAAACACATCTTCATTTTAAAGTTGTGCTTATTACTGGTTATTTCCTAAGTTGATGACTGCAATCCATTCACCTTACACACACTACTTAGTGGACTAGGGTTTAGTATTGTAGCTATTTTTTTTATATGCTATGGAAGGTGTCCTGTCTCATGACCTAAAGTAATTGATTATCTCCAAAAAGCTAGTATTTGGAGCCAGTAATATTAAAGAATTATTATTTTCCTTGAGAGAGCTTTACATACCTTTTCAATTTTGGCTCTTAGCAAGTTTGAAAGACACTGGTTCTCATTCTCTACCTGATTCCAAATGCATTTAAAACTGTTCAAGCATTCATAAAGGTGGATTTGCAAGTCATCTGTCATTTTTATTCAGCTGTGACATTTATTCATTATATCCGGTTTGTAAGTAATTAGATGATTTTCACGAATTCAATATTGTAAACTGCTAAACAGAAATGTCTTACAATTTAAATGTTTTCCATCTTTGAAACTTCCTGAAGCTTTTCATATTTTAACATAGCAATATTTTGAATCTATGACATATATGAAAACCTCAGTAAGGGGGCAGGATTAATCCTTAATTGGATTAATTTCATTTAGTCACATCTGCTCAGATTGTTTCCCTCTTTAAACTCCATACAAATCATGAAATTAAGCTAATACATACAAATACTTACAACAAATGTTATCTTTCTTTCTTAAGAATACATTAGAGAAAGGGCAAAAACAGTATCTCTATTGTTTTAAATTATAGATTAATTTAATGATGTTATGAAAAAATAAAGTAATAGCTGCCTACACTTTTTTTCTTAACCTATCCATCTTCTTGGCATTATGAGTAATGTCAATAAAATGATCATTCTTTATTGCTTACTCATAAACCACTTGTCCCAGATGAATAGGTACATAACTAAAATACCATAGACTTTTTAAAGTTGAGACTTTGTTGAAATATGGAATGTTGGCACTAAAAGTGAGTTTAACTACCTTGATAATACATCTAAATTCTTGTTAAAATATAGATTTAGATCCCAGGTTTGTAATCAGTAGCCATTTGATTTCCCTGTTAAGAATAAAGTTGAATATCACATCAATGATAATATAACTTCATTTTTCTATAATACGGTTGGAATTCAGATATAATCAGTTTCAAATGACTCTCTTTTTTTCTTATGCTTAAACCTGACCTGTGAAATTTTAATATAACTCTCAAAGTACTGATATGTAAGTGCTGTGAATTGTGCTTTTTTAAAAAATTATTTTTATTAATTCCTCAATTGAAACAAGGTGGTGACTCTGGTTTTCCAAGCGCCTTTAATTTTTCACTCATGCTTAATTTGAAATACAGCTGTTTCCCATAAAGTCATTTTCAGTTGAAGCTTAAGGCTTTTTTTTTTTTTTTTTTAGTTTTCCTTTAAAAATGTTTATGAAAGGAGATTTTAGAAATCAGAAATCTCTTTCTCTAAAGGGAAACGTTTATGGCAGTTAGGATGACCCTCTTAGAAACCAGAATTAAAGGTGGCTTCTAAGAATCATGGGAAAAAGACTTTAATGAATCTCAGATCATATTCAAAATGGTATTTGATTCTTATTTTTGAAAACCATCTGCCTTCCTTTTGTATTTTTGTCTTTTTTATACAACTCTTTACAATTCCTTTCTTTAAAAAAATATTGATTGTGCTAATGGCACATTTCAAACTGAATTTCAAATTGATCATTCATTATCCTATGGTTACATTCGTGGATGTTCCCAAAAGTCAAAATTACTGAATAGTGTTGTGTTTTAAAAAATACCTCACTTGTAGTTTGGTATAGTTTCTTTATAAACTCTGTGGTATTGTCACTTTTCATTTAAGATCAACTTTTTCAAAACTATTTCTTAATGAGCTTAATTTGATTAATTTCATTTAGTCACATCTGTTCATGATTGTTTCGCCTTTTACACTCCATACAAATCATGAAATTAGGCTAATTATATACCATTATCAACTGCAAAGAAAGGGTTCCACAGTTTTATACGTTTTAACTCCTGGTAGGAGATTAAAACTTGTTTTTTGTTAACATGGAAAGGGTACTAACTTAAAATGGATTTTTTTCCAGTTTTTATGAAAGGATTAACCGGTTTATTGTTGTTTTTCACATTTTAAAATTGGTTCTAAACATAACATTTTGTGTTTCTGTTGATGGCAGTGCTTGTCATACATAGTATTAGAGAACATTTCTTGAGTGCAGCTGTGGTATAGCATAAAAAAGATTTCTTTATAGGATATGTATAGTTGCCAGATAAAATACAGGATTCCCAGTTAATTTTGAATTTTAAATAAATAAAAAATATTTTTCAGTACAAGTATCTCCTATGGGAGATACTTGGGCATACACTAAAAATGTAGTACAAATACTACAACTTATATGTATTTCATCTGAAATTCAAATTTAACTACCATCTTGTATTTTTATTATCTGACAACACTAACTGTGTATTTGGATGATGAAAACTAAATCTTTGGGGGATTTCTTATGTTTGCACAGGTGATGATGAGCAGAGTGACTGGTTCTACGAAAAGGAATCAGGTGGAGCATGTGGTATCACTGGAGTTGTGCCCTGGTGGGAAACGGAAGATCCTACTGAGCTAGACAAAAATTTACCAGATCCTGTCTTTGAAAGTATCTTAACTGGTTCTTTTCCCCTTATGTCGCATCCGGGCAGAAGAGGTCAGTAGCACTGGCTATAACTGGTGGGGCTTATGGTCAATCTAGAAATGCTCACTCAAAGAGAATAAAGTGGAAATTAGAGAATGTAAACACAAAATGCTATATGAAGAAATATGTTGGCCACTAATTCAGCTATCGTTTATCATGCTTTCAAATTGTTAGAAATATTGGCTTGCTTTCTTGCTAGGCCTAATCTAAAAATCTTGAAATGACAGGAAGGTGAACTGGGAGAAAAGAAACATCTTGAATATCACTGTAGTGTGTAAACACTGGGTAGTTAACTGCTGACTGCATTAGAACCCTGCTAGGCAGCACTTCATTTCTTTTAAGTGTGAGTTTTACATTTTCCCCAGTAATATTCATGATGTCCAACCCCATCAATATTAAGTCTCTATTGACAGGATCTTCTTTTTCTATGCTCCAATGATCATACAATCTTCTAAATTGAGTACTTTGATTTTCCAGGTTTCCAAGCTAGACTCAGTCGCCTTCATGGAATGCCTTCAAAGAATATTAAAAAGTCTGGAGGGACTCCAACTTCAATGGTAGGCATGCTTTTTTTTGGTTTAATTGTCATGTTTGGAAATGTTTCCATTTCTATGGAATAAAAAGCCACATCCTCATCCTTTATTCACATTCTGTTATACTTAAAAATAATCCATTTTTTTGTAGGCTACAAACTGGACCAGTGAGATTCCCCTATAAACCAAATCTTCTAATGCTATTAAATTAGTTACGTTTTGAACATCTGGGGAATGACATTCGAGGGAACCTGGCTCCTGTCCTCTTCCCTGGAGGAATATCATTGAAGTGAGAGCCTCTTTGATGAAAAGATGGGGCTGTTTTTGCTGGAGGACTGGTATTCTTCCTTTTAGTCAGAAGTGAACCTGACTGGGGAGGCTTTCTAGGGATTTAGGTTGGCCCAGGGTGGATAGAAACTACTGTAAATTTTATACATTTTTCTCTTTTATGATTTTTACATTGAATCCATTTATGTATTATTTGCTTTGCCAAAATGCTAACAAAAGCTAAAAAATTAAAAGCTTCCAGATCTAACCTAAGTATTCCTTAATGTTTATATTGTGACTGATTAAGAATTAATTTTTACATATCTGACTGTTGTAAATAAAAATCATGATGCATTTACATTTATGGTTCATTTTTAGAGAAGTCTTATATAACCAGCATTATTTAAAGTATTTGCATTTTACTCAGGGTATTTTAACAAGGGCTAAGATGAATAGTAGGTAAGGTTGATAATCTTGCTGGAGTCTGTATTTTGTTCAGTTCCTTTTCTACTTGGATAATCTGCTCTGTATTGCAAACCCATTGTATTTTATAGTATAGTTTTCATTGTACTTCAAAAATCATACTACTCCTAAACTAGCCACAGTGATAACTAGTCTGCACAAATAGAATCATTTATGTTTTAAATTATTGGCTTTGTCTGATACCTGAAACACATCAAAATTATTATTTTGGCTTGGCACTTAATGAAATCATGTGAAAGATGGTATTTTAACAAATACTGTGTGACTCTGAATCATATTGTCATGTTTAAAAGTGAGAGCTGCTTGTACATCCGTAGAACAGCAGACCATATGTGTCACTGTGAGTGTCAGAAATACTTGCATGAACTCATTTTCACCAAGCAGGGGGGAAATGTAATGTTTCTGTTGATGATATAATTTAGATACCATACTAAGTTCAGGCCATTTGATTTCTTCAAAATGGTTATATTAAAGTGATTAATATTTTTATTAAGTTTTTGATAATTGATGAAAACAATGTGATTTAATACATGTATTTTTATATTATTGTATGGATTGTTAATTCAGCATTTTAATGGCTTACTTAAATATGATTGGAAAAGAAACTTAAAGTTACCATTGCCCTTTCCTAAAGTTGTTACAATCTGAAAGATTTCAACAAATGCATTCAGCAAGAATCTCCTTTTAGATTGCTTATCTGAACCGAAGACAGATAAAAAATGGTTAAGTGCAACTTTGAGTCTCTTTACCTTTGCATATTTAAGGTGATATTTAAAGGTACAGTACTGTGCTATTGGTAATTGTAAGCTTTTTTATGCTATGTCTTTGGAGTGAAAAGTCATGGTTTTTTTCCTGAATTACATAAATGCTTTTATTTTATTTTGTATGACTGTCTTTTAGATCTGAATAAGTCACTTTGAAACCTTGGCCTATGAACTTTGCCTTACCAATCATGAATCTAGATGAATGCTATCTAGTTCTTGGTTCAGTTTTACCTATTTTTATTTTTGGTTCACTGCTTGCTTGAGCATAGCTGGGATTTGTAGCCCATTTTCTAGGCTTATTGCAATCTCACTGTGGTATTTTATAGAAGCTATTACAACTGATAGGCTAGCTTCATGGTATTGATGATACATGGCTTAACCATACTAAAAACTGCCTTTCCTCTCTAAATTGTAAAAAGGTGATTAAGTTTCACTTGATGGAGATATACTATATATGTGTGTTTTTCATGGAACTCGTGCATTCGGCCATAAACTGTTTTTCTGGTCTACATTTTTTGTATTCAAAATTTTAGTGAAGACAATGGACTCCTTCAGGTCTTTTTTTCTTTCAACCCTGAATTGTCCTTATTTAGATTTTTAAGTACTGTAATTTTTTTTTTTCAATAAAATCTCTGACTTGGGCAAGAAAGGTAAGAGTTCTAATTTGTGCTGATATTTTTCTAACTTCTGCTAAGTTTTTGTTGTCACTTGTACTGTTCATACTATATAGAGCCTACCTAGTTTTAAAAATTATAGTCTCACAAAACAGTCATCTTTAAACAGTACCCATGACATCTGGTAATAAGAAATGAAATTTAATTACCTTAGACTTTCACACTGGAAAGCCAGATTGCTTTTAAGAGAGATTAATTTTCTGAGCAAAGTCAAACACATGTAACTGCAACCCATTAAACAGAATGGCATCAAAGGTTTCTTAAGCAAATGAGTGATGACTGCACAAATATAATGATGTAGTATCTTTGAAGGAAATGACAGAAGGAGAATCTTTTACTGAAATACCGATGTAAAACATTTTTTGGAGGAAAAGTTTTCAGTAGTATTACAGTTGATTCTTATTATTCACCGTAGTTAATGTTCTATGAAGTTGCCATGAATACTGAATTAGGGAATACTGAACTGTTGCTCTTAAGGTTAGATAAGGTTAGATTTCTTTGAGCCTTGGGTAACATTTTCATCAACCAATGAATGTATAACCTTGTTTTATGTATGTTTGTGTTTAAAGACATTTAATATATATTGTTGATTCATTAACATTGCACGCAAGGCCAACAGCACTATAACTCATGCCTGAACAAAGCTTATCTAACCAACATGTGTTTTCTCCATAAGGCACATCCCAGTCTTGTGCTTAGGAGCACTAGACAGCACTTTTCAGCACTATACTTGGGGGCAATTTAAAACAGTGAAAAATCACCAACAAAATGCACAAAAATGCAAAAAATCTGGCACTAAATAGACCGCAAAAAGGACACTTGTTTATAGTATGAGAGCTGAAACAAGAAGGCAGTCATCTTGACCTCAACTGTGAATGCACATGTACATCAGGCAACTCAGATTTTCACTGCTCTGCACATGTTTCTGAATGATCACAAAAGTCAGAAAGTGTGAGTATTGATTTAGGGGTTGGTTACAAATACATTTTAGCAAGTAGGCCAACTTGCAGATATGGAATTTGCAACTAGGGGTAAGGTTGACGTATTTAGTTTTGTAGAGAGCAAAGTGGTATTGTGAAAAATTTACAGATTTTGAAGTCTGGCCTTTGTGAATCCACACTCTGGTTCTTTTTACGTGTAATTACATTTCAAACTTCATTTTCTCTTTAAATATGGGCAATACTTACTTTTGCAGAAATGTTGTCAGGTTGAAATGAGATTATGTGTACCTAATGGGCCCAGCGCCATCTCTAACACATAGCATATATTAAATGATAGTTACTATCATCATTATCATTATAATTAGTATAGATATATTAAACACAATAGCTGGTGACTTGGAAAACATTTGTATCATGGGTCATAGTGCAGAATTTTAGACTTTAACCTTCTCTGTTCATATTTTATATATAATTTACCTTTATGTTTAATATTTAAAGTGCTTTATATTGTAGCCTTTTATGTTTCTTTTATACTCATTTATATTTGAACTGGTCTCTGTCTCTAATATGACCTATGAAGAATGGTTTCAAATGAATTTTAGGTTGACAAACCACTGCACTAAATCTCAAAACTTAATTGCATACTGAGAAAGTACTCTAAACTCTTCTCCTGACTATCCGCCCTCCCCCATCATTAGGCTATTCATTTTTAGAAAGATGTATACTGTTTACGAGGTTTGGGTTCAGATTGATCTGATTTTTAAAATTAATTGTGTCCATATATATGAGGGGTGAATGCAGAGAGTCCTGAGAATTTAATGTTGAAAGGAATTACTATTGCTGTCCTTCTGTTAGAATATAAAGCACCAGTTTATTGGTACTCGGCTAACCAATCTCTCATATTCTCCATTTTTAGGAGAATTAAGCAAATGAAAATTAATTCCAAGGGATGTGCTGGAGCCATTATCCAGGAGATTCAGCCAGAATCTCTTATATTTCCTGAATTTATGCATTAAGCACAATTCAGAATAATATTTCTCAGAACAGTGATGCCAGAATCAGTTTTGGGATACAGTACTTACAAAGTGAATCTGGGTAACCTTACTTAGGCATAACATTTCAGTTCACCAGGATATCCTATTCCTAAGCATGGTAAAAAGTCTGTTTTCTATGGGTGAGAGATTTTTTTAAATTCTGTTTTGTTTTGAATTAATAGTCTTTCAACAGGTGTTATATTTGTCTACTGAAAGTTAGTATTTAAATTGTGTAGTCTGTTGAGATATCAGGAAATAAGTTACTGGGCTTAAAATATGGTACTTGAAAGCCAACATAAGTATTACATAAGGAATTCTACATAAGAGATACAGAGTGTTGTTTTAGAATTCTAAAAGTTTTAGAATTGCATCTGTCCAGTTTTCTGTATGGTTGGAATGAGAATACATATGGTCATGATATTCATTGTTATTCTGCCAGAGAAAATGACTCTGATTTGATTAACTTATTCATGTGTTTATCAAGTTTAAATATCTGAAGAAATTGAATATTACCTCTTAATCTAAACTGCCATGCTGTACAAGTAAGCACACTGTTTATATTCACAATACAATAATGGCCCTGATCACAATAATTTATATCTGTTCAGAATCTTGAGTCAGTTTCTTTTAGAGGAGAAAGGGAATATTGTAGATATTTTCTTCTTCTATGAAGTAACAGAAAACCAGGATTTCATGAATGGCATTTTGATAATGATAATCATACTGTATTGATTTACCCTGTAATTTTTGCTCAACTTTTGTTGTTTCTTAGGATACTAGAGTATGAACATTTGGTCTGATTTATACTCTTTACAATAGAAGGGCCATTTAAAATGGAGTTAGTTTAAGGAAACTATATAAGTTTTTCTCTTAGACTGGTCTAAGAGAAAGGAGCAATTTTATGATAGAAAACATATCTAAAATGATTTTTAAAAATACACACAGCCTTCGTCTTCAACTATAATTTGATGTGCTGACTAGTTATCTAAAATTATATAGTAAAATTCAAAAGCTAAATGCTTTATTTATAACCCCTGTGAATTGACATTTATTTGTATCCTTAAAGCATTTTTGATTACTTTGGAGAATACAAGAAGAAAGTCTATTTAAAATGTGGTTATATTCTAAGTATATATCATCTATGTTCTAATCTATTATAATAGATTAGAATTTAATTGTTTAGTTTTTTTCTTATCTCAAAGTCAGACTGAGATCCTGATTTCATATTAGAAACTGATACTTTTTTCGTAGAATTTATTTTGAGATAAGGTTGATTTTTGTATCATAGGAAAGTACAACTTAATAGAATTATAATAAATGTTTCCTTTAAAAAAAGACATTTTAATAGTCTCTGATTTAAAATCCTCTATTTTGATGCATTCATTTTATATTTCATATCATATAATTTAATGTTCATAATGATATTTGAAAATATGAATCTAAAAAGTTTTCATTCAGTTCTACTGAACTGTCAATATTAATGTTGATATTCTTATTATATTATACTTTATTAAAAGTAGAGAAAATACATACAAATTTACATAGTAGAGATATAGTGGTATAAATAACAGTATTTGAATGCTTATTATGTTTTCCATATTTAGTCTTAAAAACCCTTTAGGAAAAATTGTATAAACAGATCTTCAATCTTGGTATTTCAATGTCACCAAAATTGAAAACATATATTTTTTCATATATTTAAAATATTTGTCCTTGTTTTTGTGATAATACGAGTATTGGCTTGACTTCATCTGTTGTCATTTGGGTTTGTGATGCTTCAGAAATCTGGAACCTTGAAAAGTGAATGTTAATAATGATAGCAAACACAATGATGCTTACTGTGTACCAGATACTTTTTTACATGCTATTTATATATTTTAATTAACTTAATCCTCTTAACATCCCTATAATGTACAGTATTGTTTACAATTTAAACAATTTATTATAGTTTTTTCCTTTGGCAAGCCAAAATTAATGCAATTTTGAAGTTTCTTCATATTGCTGTCATGTTGCTAATAAATATAAATAAATTCTCTTCATGAAGTAGTCTTCATTTCTGGTTACAAAATGCCATTGGAAGTGTGAGTTATTTTGAAATACCCACAAGCACTCTTTGCCATTTTGAATGGCACTCACAAATAAGATGTATGCCATAATGAAAATGATAATTAAAATGTTTCATTGCTTCCACTGGATTAATCACTGGAACTCTTTTGATTTTTCCCTTTGTATGATTCTCAGGTAGTTTCTTGTACCTTCTTGCTGATTTTCAGCATCATCCAACTCTAGCACTTTCTGGTCTGCATTCTTGCTGTTTCAGTTTATTCTCCCTGCCCTCTATGGCCCCTGATTATTCCTCCAGACTGTTTTATGAGGTGCCTCATTGTTGTCACAGTGCTACTTCAGTTCAGCTGTGGTGATATCCTTTGTGTTCTTATGTTCCTTTCCTCTCCTTTATCGTGTAACTTAGCAAAAGTCTGGGAAGGCCTTTTAAGGGAGGGAGATCTTTTAGCTGGGACTTCAAGAATGAGTTGGAGCTCACCAACTCATTGGGGATGGGAATCAGCAGACAGAAAGGCATGGTCAAAGCTTAAGTTTGAAACAGCATGGAGTATTCAGGAAACTGTGAATCCAGTATTACTGAGGTATACTGTATGCTTGTGTGGAAGAGTATGTAGCAGGCAGGGTTTGATTGAAAAGGTGGACAGAGGTTAGATCATTATAAACTTTGTGGTCTGTAGAAATGTGTGTGAACCCATGTAATCTTTGAGGGGTTAAAATGATCAGATTTATCTTTTAAAAGATGACACGGATAGTAATATAGAGGTTACATTAAGTAGTTACAAGTTAAGACTATATCAGGAGTCTAAGTTCCATACTTATTCCCCCAGTAGATAGGATCCATGGGCTAGAATGATCCCTTAAATTTTACTAGACCTGGTATTCTGATGAACTTTTGCATGGCATCCATTCATTTAACAAAGGTTTGTTGACGTGTTAGGTATGCTAGTATCAGTAACGCTAGATACTGTTCTAGGCCTTGGGTGATAACAGTGGTGAATAAGATAGACATGGTCTCTTAGAGCTTACATTTCAGTGAATAAAAAAACTTTGCTAGGGGATAGAAGGGAAAGTAAATAAATAAAAATGACCATAGAGAAAATTAAGCAGGATAATATGATAGAGAATTATAGGACATGAAGGTAATTAGAGAGAATATGATTTGTATTGGCGGGAATTGGCCAGTCCAGTGCCTTTGCTCTTGTAACAATGTGGGGAAAGAAGCAAGAGCGTATATTACTCAAACCTATTCATTCAAGAGGTGAGTATAAGTTTTAGCCATCTCTCCTGGTTCCTAAATAGGTTGACCAAAGCTTTTAAATGTCACTGTAGATTGGCCTGCAAATGGTCAAAAAAAAAAAAACTCACTTTTGTTTACAAAGTACAGCATTATTATTAATACTTTTGAATTTTTTTTGCTTTTAATTTAAGTTAATACATACTAATTGTACATATATATGGGATACATGTGATATTTTGATACATGCTTATAATGTATAATGATCAAATCAGGGTAATTAGGATATCCATCACCTCAAACATTTATCATTTCTTGGTAATTTTTGAATTTTTTAAAAAGAAAGTTTTTAGGTGCTAAATATATAATACATAATACCTTCCCTACAGGGATTACCAATTTAGTCTCTGCTTTTATGGCTACTTAAATATTGTGCAGTGCGACCAGTCTTTTTATAACATTTCAAAAATGCATGGAATGCCATACTTTCTGCTTTTTATTTTTTTTTTACTTTTGTTATTTGCATACAAATTCTTAGGTCTTAAATGGCTTACTTGAGATTGATACACATATATTTTTTTCCTGAAGATATGATCTTCGGGCTTTTTAATGAATGTCTTTAATGGCCAATGTGAGGTTTTTTAAAAATATTTCTTAGACTATGGTTATCATTTTAAAACTTTCCTTCTCTTTTGTATCCTAAGAAACCTTAGAAATAGATTCTAAAATGCTTTCTTTAGAAATTAAGGCTGCTGATTGTTTGGTAACCATTTGACTCCACAGAGGAAGACTCAACACCTTTTCCTAGCTGCCTTTTAAAATGGTGGTGACATTGCCAGAGTCCCCATTATTTTTCTTTTTTAAAATCAAAATCAGGGAAACAGAAATGCTGCAAACATTTTACCTTCTAAGAAGCTTCAACTCTGGTTTTCTGCCTTTTATGTTGCTGCTAGAATTATTCTGATGGTCTATAAAACTCAGTTTTCTAATTTTCCTTCAGATATGTCAGATATCTAATATCAGGAAAGTTCAAAATCAATGATGGGTAGAACACTTCCAAATAATATTTAACAAGCAGTTTCTATACAGAAGTCACCTGCAAATTCTCGACTGAAGGTCAATTTGAACTGAAAATTCACAAAGAAATCATAGAGATAGAAGGGGTTCCCTGTATTATAATTAGTTAGCAAATGCCAACCGGATATTTGTTGCCTATCATCTGGGAAAGGGATTCTGATAAACCAGAGACACATACTCGCAAGTATTTATCTGTGTCTTAAGCCAATAAAACTTGTAAAATTTTTGTTGTAGTGAAATCACAATTGCCTGAAACAGTGACCAATACTTAATGGGGAAAATTTGATGACTTAACAACTTACCCATTAACAGTATAGCTTTTTCCTCTTGTAACTTCATGTTTAAATCTGATGATTGGTTATAGGCAGTTTAGTATTAGTGTTCCAGGTCAATATAGTTGGAGCATTTATCTTTAGGTTATAATGTAATTGTAGTAACATTTAATAGTATGTTTGGTTTTCTTAAGGTCTTTTAGGTTTGTATAGATTTTGCAGTATTTAGTCTAGAATTGTTCTTTAAAAACTGAAGTTATTATTTAGATTTCATCTCATTTCATTTACATATATCCTTGATAACCTCTTCTAATTTGTATTTTATATCATTTGTCAGAGAAATAAATAAGTATATGTTACATTTGACTCAAAAACTTGATGTTTAATTGTGTTTTCAGCCATAAATTTCTTGGTTCAGTTGTATGTACGTGTTATGGAAGCTTATGATGTCTTCATTGCATAAGGGGCTGGGATATAAAATGAGTACTATGTCTTTATCCACAAATACCATATAGTTTAGTAAAAATTGAGAAAGGGAAAGCAAAAAGGAGACCTAATATTTGTTAAGAAAAGCATTGATCCTAAGTGGTTTTTTTGTTCTTCTACTTAAATTTTGGTTTCATATGTTATCTTTGGCCTCCTCCACTCTTTGCAGTTTCTCATAAGCTTTCATTTTGACAGTATATTAGTCTTCTCCCTGGTCTCCCTTTTGATTCTCCTGCCTCTAATCCATGTCACATGTAAGTCCAAGTAAACATTTCTAAAGCATGGTTATGCCCATGTCACTAGCTAGCCTAAAAATAGCTTTCACTGCCTTTATAATAAAATCGAGATTTGTTCCTTTCTGCCTTCGCTGCTCACCTACGACGCTTCACTCCTTTGTAGATGGTTTTATTTTCTCTGTGCCTCCAGGCCTCCTCCAGCCTTCCCATATCAGCCATATCCATTTGTTCTTACCTTTGCTCACGACAATGCACTCCTCCTTCTTCCTGTTAGATTCATGTCCTTCAAGGAACGGTTCAAATTCTGTACCTTTTCTTTAATACCTTCCCCAACTCTTCACAGTTCCAAGGTCACTCTATATTCTGAAACGGCATTGCACCCTCTGTCTCTGCCATTCATTCTTTAATGGGTAATATTCTATTTCATACTGTTATTTATCTGTTTACTTTTATATTGTATCCCTAATTACATGTCACACTCCAGTGATGGGAGGCCAACTCTTAGCATATTTTTTAAATTGTTGATGGTAATTTACTGAGTACTACTATATACATGTATTTTTTTAAGAGACAGAGTCTCACTCTGTTGCCCAGGCTGGAGTGCAGTGTTGTCATCACAGGCCACTGTAACCTCAAACTCCTAGGCTCAAGTGATCCTCCCACCTCAGCATCCTGAGTAGTTGGGACTATGGCACACATCACCATGCCTGGCTAATGTTTTTTATTTTTAATTTTTTTATAGAGATGTGGTCTCACTATGTTGCCCAGGCTGGTCTCAAACTCCTGGCCTCAAGTGATCTTCCCACCTCTACCTCCTAAAATGCTGGGATTATAGTTGTGAGCCACCATGCCTGGCCTACCCTATGTCTTTTAGGGAGTTTTCCACCCTTAGTTATGCTGCCAGTGCAACCTTAAGGAACGACATTCTTTCTGATCAATGTTAGTATCCAGGGTTTTCTTTGTTTTTAATTTGTCCTTTTATGTACTTCATGAAATGATAGCATTTAAAATTCCACTTGACAGCACTAAAAAGCTGATTGGGTACCTAGTGTGCAGACACAAGGCTTGCTGACCTTTTGGTTGCGGGAATCCTTAAATATTGCTATCCATAAGGATTTCCCTTTGACCAGTTGCAGAGAGAACTCTATGCCTCAGGTCATGTGGGGTGAGGGTAGGATGGAGTCACTAGCCAACATTGTTTTTGCAAGCAGAGGACAGGGAGCATTCAATGTGCAGACTCTCACTGAATTTTCAGTGGTCCTTAGGAATGGCTCCTTTCTATTTAATAGTTTAACATTTTCACACCATGAATTTTGAGCTTCTGCAGGGTGTGGGTAGGGATAGTAATATATGGCTGTGTGGGTGAGAAATGGGATCTGGGGATCAACTTTTTGAAAAATAGACTATTCACAAATTGCATGTTTAAGAGGTATCTAGTGCCTCCAATTCCTGAACTTTTCTGGAATCTGGTGCTTCCATGAGCTTATTTTTTATTGCCACCCTCTCTCCACCCTATTGCTCGTAGAGAACGCTGAGCAGTCAGCATCACATCTTTTTGATTTTCATCTTCTGTGATTTTGTTGACATATCTTGTCTGCTGGTATCTTTTTTCCTATTCTCTGTATCCTTGTAGAGTTATGCCTTTGTATTCTTTTATTGCCATTACAGTGGGGCATTGGGAGGGAGCTGAAATAAATGTCAGGTCAATGTGTTCTATCTGGGAAGTCCTACCTAGTATCCTTTTCTTTTAATTTTCATTATTTATAAAAGTAATATACAGGTTTTGAAATTCAAATAGGACAAAAGTATCCAATAGAAAGTCCTTTCCTATGCCCAACCCCTTCCATACCTATTTGTGCAAATAAAGCATCTATTACTCTGCACCTTTTCCACTTTAACAAACTGGGCTAGATGTGGTGGCTCACACCTATAATCTCAGCACTTTGAGAGGCAGAGGCAAGAGGATTGCTTGAAGCCAGGAGTTCAAGACCAGCCTGGGCAACATAGCAAGACCCCTTCTCTACAAAAAATTTAAAAATTAGCTGGGCATGGTAGCACACACCTGTAATCCCAGCTACTCAGGAAGCTGAGGTGAGAAGAGCCCTTGAGCCCAGGAGTCTGAGGTTACAGTGGACTATGATGACGCCACTGCACTCCAACCTGGGTGGCAGAGCAAGACCCTGTCTCCAAAAAAATTTTTTTAAATTGTATGATAGACTATAGATCATACTTTATTTTCATTCATTTGTTTGGCTGCATAATATTTCATTATAGAATATTATTAAATATTTTGTTTTTATATCAGCTTTTATTTTGTGTTAAACTTACACAAAAGGGCAGAAATATTTGATTACTATTAATTATAATGGCTAACATTTATTGAGTTCTTATTATTTGCCAGGTAGTATTCTAATCTCTTTATGTATGTTAATTCATTTCATATTGACGGAGAACCTAATGAGGTCAATATTATCTCCTCTCTATTTTATAGACCAGGAAACTAAGGGACAAATGACTTAAATGACGTGTTCAAGGTCACAGCTAATCAGGATTTAAACTCTGGCCCTATTGTATAACCATCAAGTTATACGACCTCCCCTGCAAGGGTAAAATATGTATTTTATATATGTTTTTTCTAATTTAATTTTTTAAAACTTAGATAGACCTAATGGCCCACTAAAATAATATTTCTCAGTCAGATATTTTGGTCAATTTAATGTATGTATTAAATATGTTCTCCATCTCTTTCTTCTTCCACTTCACCTAACTTTTTCTCTCCTTTCCTTTGGTACCAGTTTAACTTATTGGGTTCTTACTGACATTCAGATTTTTAGTAAACTTGAGAAAGTTTATTAAAAAGTAAATTGTTCTGTTACCTGTCAGTTAAGTTTTCTATTCTTTTCTATTTCCAGTGGTTAGTGACAACAGTAAATATTTGAATATCATTTGATATTTTATAAAGAGTAACTTTATAGACTCCATCCCTCCTGTTGTATGGCTACTATTGTAATCCCTATTTCATGGTTTCACAAGAAGATTTTTGAAGAATTACCTACATTGAGAACGATCAGTCAGGCCTTCTGAACTTCAGTCCTTTTACAACTTAAAATTTTCAAAAATTATACTTTTTTCCCTATTTCTAGCTGGAGCTACAGTGATTTTTGCCTTTTTGAATGGTAACTTTTGAAAACACTGTTGAGACTTGAAATGTAAATTTCTTGTCAACTTGTGGAAGTTGCCTGTTTCAAAATTTGATTGGCTTCTCCTTTTGAGGAAAGATTTAGGACTTTTTACTGTTGAATCCTTAATTTATCCTTTTTCATTGTTGCAAATTATATTTACAATTTAATTCAAGGCACAAATTTGGCATTAGCCTTTTTCATATGTACTAATATCAGACCCATTCCCTTTTCTTTTTCTTAAGACAGCTTCTCAGAACACTGGAGCTTGCCCACCCGCCCAACTTTTAGAACTGACTGCTTCTAGGAAATTACCGATGAATCTAACTCATTTTGTGGTTGAGCATAATCTCAGAGTTACCCTCTTTCCTCAACAAACTATTGTAATCATATGTTTGTTATTGAAATACCTTTACTTTCCCTTAGAATGCTCCTTAAAGGTTCTACCTATCTGGCTGCCTGCATGAGTTTTCTTTTGTCCTATTTCTTCCAATACATGACTCCCAGTTTCACAGTGTAGCACGGTGAAGGGCAAGAAGGGCAAAGCAGACACTTTCTATATGAAAAAGGTACCTTTACACACAAACACACACACACACACACACACACACACGCACAAACACACTCTTTCTTCTTACATTCTTATTTATGATTGGCAATCCTTGATTTCATTTTGTCATATGAGAACATACTTATTTTCTTAACAGTTATAATCATGAATTTCATTAAAAGTGAATTAAGATATGAATATATATGAAGAAATTAGATGTTCTAACCATGAATATATAGCATCACTGTTTCTTGAGTGAATTACAGACTTTACTCATTTCTGGGCCATTTGTTTTATATATAGATTAAATATAGATAATTACTCATTTGACAGGTTACTTTATTACTTTGATATATCTCAAAGTACCACATGTAGTTAGAGTGTGATTATTGTCAATAATTTGGATTCATTAATAACCAAAATTAGCATTTCATAAATTAAAATTTAAAAGTTGGAATTTGATTTTGTTTAAAGTCAGTTTTACTTCTGATGGTTATTTTGATTTAATGATAAAATATACTTTTTAAATAACAGTTTTTATTTTTAAGCTCACACGTTAAATATAAGGATGTTTTGTAACTATTCTAAATTATAGTTAGAAATATTAGTTTTTGTAGGTGAATCAGTTCATTTTTGCCTTGTGCCTCACTTGTATGAGAAATTACGAGTTAAATTTATTTGTTGGGAGCAAATATTCATCACATATGATATATTAAGTTTAAAATTTAGTTTTACATTTATGAAGTACTTAGCCATGTAACTAGAGCATCTAAATGTTCAATAATTGTTCTGCTATATAACTAATACTTTGTTTTGTGAGAGTATATGGTTTAGATAGATATTAGATGGTTCAACTGCTTAGAAATTATTTGCATGCTCATTCGGATTTATTACCTGAAGGAATAAAATTGAAAGATTCTAATCAAGTATCATGTTTTAATCCTTAATTTTTCTTTTGCTTTGTTTTTCAATAAGGATTCATGTTTCTGGTTGAAAGTGAATTTTACCTGCTCTTTCAGGTTAATGCAGTTCTTTAGAAAAGCAGATCTATTCTAGCTATGTAATGCATTTTATTTAATTTTATAGTTTTTATGATATCATATATTACAGATTGCCAAAAATATAGAAAAATTTTTGAGAACATTTTTGGATTTGATGGATTACCACTCTTGAAAGGGAAACAAAACACTAAATATTTCTAATCCCGCATTATTTACCGCATGGGTGGTTAAATGCTACTTTAAGCCTCATAAAATTAAAAGGGAGAAATCTGCCAACTGTAGCAGGAATTGGATTTAGGAAGAGTGGTACAGAGCCAAAATATTGCTACAGAATTAAATGTCAAAAATCTTCTTTAATAGTAGATATATAGTTCACAGTGCTTGGTTATGATTAATACATTTAATCTAAATCACTGAAAGTTGCACTCTCCTTTTCCATAAAATACAATAGGACACAAATCAGTTTTACTGTAGATGGATAACAATTGGAAAATAATGCATCTTCCCGCCCAATAAATTGTCAGTTATACCTTTTAACTAAAATCAATTCATCTTTCCAAAATTTATTGCAATTTCTAATAATAAATCTCCTCAAATGTTTATTCATTTGGTTTTTGATACATTTGTGCCACATTTGCTATGGTCTAATGTTTTCTCTTTTGATTCATTGTAAATTAGAAATCTATTTTGAGTCAATTTTCTAGTTAAGAAGTTGAAATCTATAACCTAGCACCTTTCCCACTCTCCTTTGTACATTTTAATACCCTTGAACTTGAACTTAAATGCAATCCTGTAAATTCTTTTTTAGAAGGAGATTAAAAGACTTTTCAATGTAACTTCTTGAGTAAGGGCCAGATCATAAAACAAGCACTTAGGAGGTTGTTAGATGATTGTTGCCATAGATCCATTTTTGAATCAAAAATTGGGGAGACAGGGATTCATGGTAGTTGTACTATCATTTTATGTAAGTATTTGGTACAAAGAAGATAAATACCCATTTGAATTAGGATCAGTATCAGATATTGATCCTAATGGGAGCCTGCTTTTATTTTCTGTTGATAGCAGTAACCCAAAAATGGCATTAAAAAGGAATAGAAATAATCAGCCATATTATATGTCTTATACAAATGTATTCTTATTAACCTCCAGGCATACATTTTTAATCTCTAAATATACATTTTCGGATTGTGCTTTTTTAATCTGCCCTAAATGTGTGAAATGAGATTGGTATTCCATATACACTACATTTGAGGCCGTAGTTATCATTTTTTTAAATGTAGTGTGTGATACATGAGCATTTCTCATTCTTTATACTCTTAAATTAGATTTTTCCAATATCATATCATGAACACTGACTCTTATCATTTTAATTTTGTACCTTTCTTCACCTCTTCAACAGTGAAGTCAGATTGGTATCCCTTTTTATCCACCTTCAGCTCCACACTTCTATTACATAAAATCTAAAAATGGAAGTGAGAATTAGTTTACTTTTCCACAAATTTAATAAAAATGTGTTTGAAATCAGTATGTTCTGAGGCTTGGTGTTACACCTGTACTTTTTAAGTTATAGCAACTAAAATTCTAAAATAGATTTTCAGAATGGATACTATTAGAAATGAAAGTGACATTAATTTGACTGGGACTGGTAACTCATTGACAAATGTATGTGATTGCTATCGTATAAGATGCCATATGATTAATTAGCAGTTAAAAAATATAATTTGTGTAGCCATAATAGCAGGAGTAGAATTAATTATTTGGGCTGACTACACAGTGAAGAAAACATGTTTTCTAAGGCAAGGCTCAGAAATTAATCTCAGGTCTTACTTATTCATATAAAAATAGTTCTGTTTTTAAATAGTGAACTTAATTTTTTTGATATATGAGTTCTTTAATATAAAATGTATTACTTATTTGGACAAACCAAATTAATTTCTATATTAACAAATTATGGGTTTTAATAAATTTAGCTAGCTGACTTATATATACTTCCTAATTTGTTTTTCCCATCACAGTAAATATAAAAGTAAATCAGATCATACTCCTTTAAGTAAAAAATGATAGACTAAAATGCTTACGCCTTTGTTTTAAAATGCTAATAATAGTTTATAGTGGTTTCCTATAGTTATTTTATAAATATTGGTTAATACAGAGTCACTTTATTGCTGAGTGTTTAGGTTTTCTCCATTGCTGTCAATGATGAAGACTTTAACAATAATTGTAATGTCACAATTGTCATCTTTGCATGGGTAGTATTCAATTTTGTAAAGCACCACAGGTTTATCATACCCTACCTTTCAGGTTCTTTTTTTTTTTTTCTTTCCACATTACTGAGAACTTTAACATACCCCCTTTCAAAAGTGGAGGTTAAGGTTTGGAGAAGATAAGTAATTGACATAACTAATAAGAGGCAAAGCCAGGGTCCAGTCTGCTGATTCCTGGTCAAGTGTACTTTTCTATTTCGTCCAACAGCCTCTCTGATCTATTAATAGTTGAATGTGAATTCATCCTACAGACTAAAATTTTCTTAATGTTTTTAACCGTAGTTTTAGGAACTATTACTATTTACAAGCAAAATGAGTGTCTTTAAACAGGTCACTTAGTAAACTGTATATATTTACTCAATTTTCTAGTTCAATCTCTTGGCGATTGACATAGCCTATTCTCCCTGTTTAATCTTTCCATCTCTACTTTCTTTCACACCACTGTCAACTCATCTCAAACTCTAATGTGATCCTTGTGACCCTTTTGACTTCTAATTTAAATCTTATAGTGCCTCCTCTAATAAAATCTAAATTCTTTTTCTTTTAATTCTAGGTCTTGACCATTAAGACATATTTTTCCATTTTCATATCGTACTTCTCTCCAGTTGATGCATCCTGAATGTGCCTTTTCCTTTCTAGCTTCTGTCACTCTGCTCCTACTGTTTTTACCATTTGAAACATCACATTCCATGTCAGTCTGTAGAAATCTTGCCCATTCATCAAGGCACATCTTAGTTATAACCTCATCTGAAAACTTCCCAGAAGGCATCTCTCCTCTCATTCAGAGGCATCTATCTCTCCCATCACTTCGTTGCTGATGGAATTGTGTTTTAGCACTTCTGACATAGTGCAAAAAGCAAAGGACTACAAATCAGAATAATTTCTCCCAGATCCATGATTTACTGTCTGTGTGACCTTGGAGAAATCACTTTTTCAGCTTCAGTTTCCTCATCCCTAAAATAGGGATAATAAAAGATAAGATGAAATAATGTATGTAATAGGACTTTGTGAACTGTAAAGGAACTATTATTACTCATTTACTTGAGGAGTACAAAGCTCAAATGCCTTCAGGGGCCAGGAAGATGATATACATGTGTGAAGTAGCTTAGTGTTAGGAATATATCAGCATGCTAGAAAGTGCATTCTCTGGCTGAAGATACTCAAATCCAAAAAGTTTTAAGAAGCTGTGATGGCCAAAAAAAGGGGAAAAAAAACTATTTACTGGCTGAGTACTACTGCATTCTTCCATACATCATCTTCCCTATCCAGACCTAAACTGAATAAAAGCATCATTGCATTCCCACAAAATACTGCATGTTGCAGGTATTTAATGCACTATGGGAGAGTGACTGGGTGAATGGATGACTTAAGTGGGTAAGTGAAGTTTACATGTATAATGTGGGAAATAAGATGTTGGCATTTTAAGCTGATTTCCTGATAATCAAACAGGAGGTATAAAAAAGACATTGCATGGGCCATAGTTTCTCTTTTGGTCCTCTAATGAAAACGTTCTGTGTATATGCTATGCATAGTTTTGCCTTAACTCCTTTTCAAATAGAATTGATTACGGAAGCACTATTATAGTTAGTTGAGAATTCAGGCATTTTACTGCAAAGATGTTGTTGTCCCTGTCCTCTTTATATTGCTGCGCTCTAGTAGACTGAATAGAGCAGTAAGTTTGAATATAGTGTCCATTCCATTCAATTGCTTTTCCTTCTGAAGATCCTTGACAGTTGGCTAAAGACAATCCTAGTGCTTGAGATCTGATGATTGTTTTCCCTGGGATCTAGGAAATGTGTGCTGTTTCTCATTTTTAGAGATTTAAATATGTCTTATGTGATAGGAGCCACATTTAAAATTTATATTTAGGTACAATTAATTCTTGAATCTTTCAGAGGAAGGTGATATAGAATTATTTCAACAAGAAGATAAAAACCAAAGACTCTAATGTGTCTACACTTTTCTTTATATTCTTATCATACTTACCAGTGAAATGACCGTCTATCTCTATGGTGACTCCTCGAGGATATAGAACTTAGAGCAGTCTTGCAAAAGTAGTAGTCATCATCCAGGTGAAGAACAGCAAGGTAGATAGGCACTCTAGACAGAGGGAAAAGCATGAGCGAGGACTTGTGGTATGAAGCAGCATGGTATGTAGGAGTGGAACTTGAGGAAGAGGTAGTGGCATGAGGGAGAAGAGGCAGGAAGGGGCAGGCCATGGGATGCCTGGAGATTGAACAATTTTATGCATGCCATCAGATCCTCTGGAAGATGATATTTAAATGACTTGATGTGATTTGGGCTCACATTCTTTAACATGTAAGACAAACTACTTCTAACACCACCAAATAGGATTAAATAACTTTTGCTTCTCAGATTTTGAAATGATTGGTCCCACCTGGAAGTCTCGCTTTTTACCTCTTTCTGCTACAATGCCCTGTTCATAATGGCTCAGTTTCCCTCCTTTATTGAAAGTGTCCTAAAACTGCCCTTTTAAGTTGTTTGCAGTCTAATTCATGTAAACAGATGACTTTGCATAACTGTTGCTAGTTGCATACTTGATTATATTTTAGTCGTGTTTAAAATGTATACTATTGGTTTTATATGTTCATAGTGGAATGGTGGAATATTTGTTTAACTTATTCTCACCATTAAATTGTTATCTCCCCTAGGGAGAGGCAGTATATTTTCCCTAGTGATGTCAACTGACAATAGTTTATGACTGTTACCTGCCTTCAAATCCATTATTTTAGTAGGTTGTATTCTGTATCAGTTGTTAATATACAGTGGTTTGCATGAATGATGATACTAAGAAATGAAGAACCATAAAGAAGATATTATTGAGATAAAGATTTGCATGTTATTTCATTTTATTTTTTACACTATTTCAATTTTGAAGGGCATTTAATTATATGATTGGAGATTTTTAGCGAATGTCACATATTGGATGATGTCTTGTGGCTCAGTTAAGTTTTATCAGGTAAAATGCTTTATTTAACAAATAAAAAGGAAACTTCAGTCTTTTAATGATTAGATCATCCTAATAGTCATAATAATGTTTAAAAACACAACTATGTAATTGACAAATGTTACCATCATCTGAAATTGTCTTGTTTTCTTGTCTATGTTTCTAGCTGTTAAAATGTACGTTTCTAGAGGGCAGAGTCTCTTTTCCGTCTTGCTTACCTCTGTCCTTGGTGTCTAGAACAGTATTTGACACATCATAGGAACTCAGTATATTAGTTAAGAGTATTGAATGAATGAACATGGAGTTCTTGAGAAGATTAATTTAAATTTATAGATTTTCTTTTGTGGGCAAGTACTGGTCGTCCAATTCTAAGTCTAGTGCTTAAATTCAGCATAACTGAAGATAAAAGGTATAAAAATCCCTAGCTAGTTTATGAAATACTGAGTATTCAAGTGTGTGTTAAATTTTAGGTACATGTGTAACAATGTTAGGAAAGAAGCCTGTAACAGAGATTTGGGCCTGACTGTGAAGGTATTTGATGGGCCTGACTGTGAAGGTATTTGAATGGATTACTGAGGAACCTGGACAGTTTTCTGGGTAGGCAGTAAAGAATCACTAAGGAGTAATATGATTGGATCATTTAGAGTATAGAAAGATCCACCTGAAATAGTATAAAAGATGGATTATCAAAGGGAGAGAGAGAATTGGAAACAGAGACTTCATCAACAAATATCTGATTTCTATATATTAATAATATCGTTCTCTCCTAGTCACCTATTAGAGAGCTTAAAGTCATTCCTGCTATAAATGAAACAACATTGGGGTGACTAAGATATGGATCCAAAGATAAATTCAATACAGTCTTTATTCATGAGGTATTCAACTGAAATATTCAATTCACATCTTCATAATTTACTAGTTTCATGCTTTTGGAAAAATCAAGTTTTGAGCCTTTCATAATATCTGTCTAATAGGCTGGCTATGAAGGCTTAAATTACGTATTTTATTTATTATACTGAAAATATTTTAGTTTCTTTTTTGTTCTTCCTCACTTCTAATCAGTTGACAAATCCTGAAAAATCTTCCTACTTTATTGCTGAAATCTGCATCTTTCCTTTCCATTTCTACTACCTCTGTTTTAGTCCAGTCTCTAATTAACTCTCAAACTCTTAACAATGGCCTTATATAATTGGTGCCCTACTTCCTAATTTCGTACTACTCTTCATGCAGAGTATTATTCTTACTGTAATCTTCCTAAAACATGATTTTGTTCATTGCTCTGTCTTGTACTTATTCAAAAATTTCATTGGTTACCCTTTGCCTGCTGGTTTTCAAGGCCCTCTGTAATTTGGTCAATGCCTTCTTTCTACCTTAGGGGTCTATACTTTTAAGATTTAATAAAGAAATTTAATCTTACATTTCTAAATGGTTGTTTTATAGGGTATATAAGGGGAAGAGGAGTGAGTGTTCCATGGTCTGATTTGTCTGGCAAATACCAAATTAAAGCAATTTAAGTAGGTTTCTGAAATTTAAGACTCTAGTGCCTTTTAACAATAACTTTTACAGAAAAATATGATTTGTAATATTTCCCAAAGGAACTCCACTATTTTTGGAGAACCAGTTTTTAGAACTCTCATTTTGGAAATGCTGTTGGGAAACTGTTTGAAGTCAGGAAATTTAAGTTTCCATCTTTTTTCCTGCTTTTAACTAGCTATTTATCCGAGATAAATTGGTCCTAGGGTCAGAAAACCATCCAAACTTGCAGACCATCCCTTATTTTTTTTTAACTATAAAGTATATCTGATCTAGCCAAAGGGAATTTCCTAAGCATGCCCTTACTTAAAAAAAAATGAAATATAGTACGCATAAAAAGAATGTTTATGTGTGTATATATATGGTGTGTGTGTGTGTGTGTGTATGGAATTTATAAAATATAAGAACATTTGTACATATATGTATATATTATACATATACTTACATTTTTATTTTATAGAAGAATATGCCTTGTACCTATCATATTGCTTATGAAATAATACATCATCAGTACCTCCAAAGCTCTCTTAGTGGTATTTCCAGATTACATCACTTCTTCTCCCAGAGGTAATTACTATCAAGAATTTCATGTTAATCACATCCTTGCTTTTATTTATAGCTTTGTGTTCATTTTAGAGTACAGCATATACAGTCATGTGCTATATAATGACATTTCAGTCAACAGCAGACTTCATATACAATGGTGGTCCAGTAAAATTATAGTGGAGCTGAAAATCTTCTGTCACCTGGTGATGTTGTAACTTTGTAGTGCAACAAATTACTCATGTGTGTGTGATGACACTGGTGTAGACAAACCTACTGTGCTGCCCAGTTATATAAAATATAGCACATACAATTATGTACATCATACTTGATAATGTTAATGAACAACTACATTACTGGCTTATGTATTTACTATAGTATACTTTTATTGTCACTTTAGAGTGTACTCCTTCTACTTATAAATTAAACAGCCTCAGGCAGATCCTCCAGTAGATATTCCAGAAGAAGGCATTGTTATCATAGGGATGACAGCTCCATGCATGTTATTGCCTCTGAAGACCTCCCAGTGGGACAAGATGTGGTGGTAGGAGATAGTGATATTGATGATCCTGACCCTGTGTATGTCTAAGTTAATGTATGTGTCGTAGTTTTTAGCACAAAAATTTAAAAAGAAAAAAAATTAAGTTTTAAAAATAGAAGAAGATGTAGAGAACAAGGATATAAAGAGAAAGATATTTTTGTCCAGCTGTACAATTAGTTTGTGTTTTAAGCTAGATGTATTACAAAAGAGTCAAAAAGTTAAAGTTTATAAAGTAAAAAAGTTATAGTAAACTAGGCCAGGCGCAGTGGCTCATGCCTGTAATCCTAGCACTCTGGGAGGCCGAGGCGGGCGGATCGCTCAAGGTCAGGAGTTCGAAACCAGCCTGAGCAAGAGCAAGACCCGGTCTCTACTTAAAATAGAAAGAAATTAATTGACCAACTAAAAATATGTAGAAAAAATTAGCCGGGCATGGTGGCACGTGCCTGTAGTCCCAGCTACTTGGGAGGCTGAGGCAGTAGGATCACTTGAGCCCAGGAGTTTGAGGTTGCTGTGAGCTAGGCTGATGCCACGGCACTCACTCTAGCCCGGGCAGCAGAGTGAGACTCTGTCTCCAAAAAAAAAGTTGTAGTAAACTAAGGTTAATTTATTATTGAAGAAAGAAAAGTAATTTTTAATAATTTTAGTATAACATAAGTGTACACTGCTTTTGTAGTCTATAGTAGTGTACAGTAATGCCCTGGCCTTCACATGCACTCACCACTCAATCACTGTCTCACCCAGAGCAACTTCCAGTCAGTCCTACAAGCTCCATTCATGGTAAGTGTCCTATACAAGTGTACCATTTTTTAAACCTTTTATACCACATTTTTACTGTACTTTTTCCATGTGTAGATAGGTTTAGATACACAAATATTTACCACTGTCTTACAGTTGCCTACAGTATTCAATACAGTAACATGCTGTACAGGTTTATAGCTACACCACATAGCCTAGGTGTGTAGTAGGCTATACCATCTAGGTTTTTGTAAGTCCGCTCTGTGATGTTTGCATGAAGACAGCATAGGCTAATGACGTATTTCTCAGAACCTCTCCCTATCGTTAGGTGATGCATAACTGTAGTTCTATATGTATGTGCAGTCTCTAAACAGTACCATATTGGGTATTTAGATTGTTCGAAGTTTTTGGCTAATGCAAACATTGCTGCTGTTGTTATACCTGTCATGTAATTCACTTTTAAACCAATTAATGTTAGAATGCATTTAAAAAATGGATATATTCATACTGCGGAATTTAGTAGTGAAATGAACTGTAGCTGCAAGCATCAATGTGGATGAGGTTCAGAAAAAAATGTTGAAGGTTAAAAAGACAAATTACAGAAGAAAACGTAGCATAAGATCCCATCCATATAAATATGTGCCCAAACGGGCAAAATTAAAGAAGGCAGTGTTTGACATGGAGTAGGTTTCCTGGTAAATTTAAACTTTTGTTTTATCTTTAATAATGTTCTTCATTTTGTAAGGTGTGTTATCCATTATATTAATATATCTACCCTTAACTTTCTTTGCTTTATATTTTCCCAGTATTATTTGTCCTATCCTTTTACTTTTTCTACCTTTCTGTGTTCTTTTGTTTTAGGTATATCTGTTATACATAGCATATGGTTGGATTTAAAGAAATCTACCATGATAATTTCTTCCAAATAAATAACAATCTCAGATTATCATTTATCGTGATATCTGATGTATGTGGACTTGTTTATATCAACTTCATGTTCTCTATTTTTTGTTCTTTTAATGTATTTTTTCCTTCATTATTGATACTTTTAATTGCTCTTGCTCTTTCCCTACCTCCTCTTTTTTGTTCTTATTTTCTCCTCTATTCCACTAGGTTGGAAGCTAGGTAGCTTGCTTGCTTCCATCCTTCTGATGTCCAAAATCTACTGAGTATTTAAACTTCTGAATCATACAAGGACTTCAGAACACTGATTTTGATCTCCCCTCTCCAAACTTTATTTAGATCTACAATGATTATCAGATTCTTTCTCACCTTTTCATCTTATATTTCAGATTTTCATTGCAGGGTCATTTTCATCTTCTTTCATTATGCTTAGCAGTTCTTGTAGTGAAAATCTAAACTGATAAATTTGTTATTTTTGGTGGGAAACTGGATTTATTTCACTCTTTTTTATGAAAAGGGTGTACTTGTACTGTTTTCTGGCATTCCTTATTGCTGTGGGAAATCTGTTGTCAGACTAATGATAGGTAGTGTATTTTATTTTTACTCCCTGACTGCTTTTTTTTTGAGACAGAGTCTCACTCTGTTGCCCGGGCTAGAGTGAGTGCCGTGGCGTCAGCTTAGCTCACAGCAACCTCAAACTCCTGGGCTCAAGCAATCCTTCTGGCTCCGCCTCCTGAGTAGCTGGGACTACAGGCATGTGCCACCATGCCCGGCTGATTTTTTCTATATATATCTTTAGTTGGCCAATTAATTTCTTTGTTTCTATTTATAGTAGAGACGGGGTCTCACTCTTGCTCAGGCTGGTTTCGAACTCCTGACCTTGAGCGATCCGCCCACCTCAGCCTCCCAGAGTGCTAGGATTACAGGCGTGAGCCACCGCTCCCGGCTTCCCTGACTGCTTTTAAGAAAAAATTTTTATCTTTGATATTCTGTAGTTTCACAACAATATATATATAGGTGTGAAATTATTTACCCTGCTTGTTTTATGTCGACCTTCCTATATATATGAGAATTCTTTTCTTTAATTGCTTCTTTAGAAAATTTCAGCCCTTGTCCAAATAATGCTTCTCATTTATTATCAGTCTTTCACCTGTTTAGGATTCCAGACAGACATATGTTGAACTTTCTCATTTTGTTCTCAATGTCTTTTAGCCCTTTTCTCCTAGTTTTCATTTTATTATTTTTCTGTGCCCTATTATAGGTAATATCTTCAGCTTGGTCTTCCAGTTAACTAATTCTCTTTTTATCTTTATTTAATCTGCTGTTTAATTCATCCATTCTGTTAGTAGGAATAATCTAACACATGCACTAATTATTTATGAGGTGCTAGTAGTCTTTAATTTACTCATGTTTTTACTGCATTTTATCCAAGGAGGAGTTAGGAGACTTAAAAAAATTCTAATAAATACCTCCATAGTAAGTTAGCCATACATGGTATTCTTACAATGTGCCCTGTATTTCAGTAGTTTTATTTCTGTTGTAGTATAAACTCTGCAATCTCAGGTACTCTTGTTAATCATCATTAAGTATATTTTATACTCATGTTAAATGAGAGTAAGGCACAAAGTATATAAGGAACCAAATCAGGTATTCAGATCATTAAAGCTTTCTCTGTTTACTAACCTGCTGGCTGGTTATATGGTGAATTGTTTATATATCTGTCACCTTCTTCTGGTCTTTCCTAAGACATGACTTAATCCATTGTCTTTAGCTCCACAACATTCTGATGTTAAAGCATTCTTTTTTGAGCCTTACTATAATATTTTATACCAACTTTAATATTGGGTGTTTTGCTTTTTTTAAAAGAAAAATTGTGGTGTTGTCTTTTCTGCTATTCATATTTTGGGTTTTTTCCTCTTGTTATAACTTTCACAATATGTTATTATTTGACAAAATGTAAATAGATTTACCATGTCTAAAGAATACTCCTTTATGGAACCAATCTTTATAAACACTATTATTATCAAAAGCATTTTGATGTGCTGTTATGATGACTTTAAGATAATTTTCATGAAAATACTTTATAAACATACTTGGCAAAAAAAATATAAAATACTGTAGAATTGTAAGTTATTTATAATAATTATAGGACTTACATAGTGCTTTTCTTCCAAAGAGTAACAAGCATTGTACAAGTAACTTTTCAACTTTGTCTTTTCTGTAATAGTTCAAGAAAAGAAGCAGTAGGCGATGGAATAGGAAGAGAGTGACAAAGAGGAAGAGGAATATAAAAGAAAAGTAGGGGAAAGTGAACAGTGGCAGACTCAAGTATTAATAATAATGCCCAACCCAGTTAAGACCATTTGTTTCTATGTTTTAAAGTTTTCTTATATAACCTTTACTCTTTACTTCTTAGTTCCTACCTCCTAGTGACCACAGATATTATTTGGCAGAAGGGGTAAAGGATAAAGAATATAGTAAAGGAAATTTGCCAAAATTGACCTTTAACTGAAACAAATATATATGCCGTATTTATAAAAGTTGTATTTTTTAGCTTCTAATAGTTCCCACTGTTCCCCTGAGAAGCACTGCAGAGCCGGGCATGCATGTTTTCACATGTGTGCATATCCACCTAGTCACAAGGACATGCACTCTCTCACACATCCCGGTCAGAAGTGAGGAAAGGTGGAATCTCTCAGAAACTCTGGCGCTGTATTGCTCGTAGCATCATATATTGTAATGAGCATTGGACTTTGGAGTCAACATGTTTAGCCTTGCAACTAATTAACTACATAAAGTTGTGTAAGTCCTTAACCTCTTTTAGCTTCAATTTCTCTCCTCTTGTCTTTGTCTTCCAACTTGTCATTTATCAAGGGCCTTTTTTTTTGCAAGGTCTTGTGCTAGGTATTAATGTTTATTTATAGTTTTCTTCTCTATGAAATGAGAGTAAAATGAAAGTTTTGAAGTCAATGGTTTCTAAGATGCTTTCTAACCTTATTAACCTGAGAACCAATAAAACCATGTAAAGGATAAGGACAAGGGAAACAGACTGTGAGGATAGAAATCTTTTCCACCAAGTGTAGAGGAGAGATTCTTAAATCTAATCTCCCTACAAATTATGGGAGCTGGTTGGGTGGATCTTTTTTTATTTTATTTTATTTTTTTTTTGAGACAGAGTCTCACTTTGTTGCCCAGGCTAGAGTGCCGTGGCATTAGCCTAGCTCACAGCAACCTCAAACTCCTGGGCTGAAGCGATCCTTCTGCCTCAGCCTCCCAAGTAGCTGGGACTACAGGCATGC
>CAUYRT010044268.1:0-32525 GCA_963574885.1 Lepilemur ruficaudatus | reverse complement strand
TTCGGTGCTAATCCAGGAGGCTCCTCACCAGGCTGACTTTTAAAGCACTTGTTTGGTTTAGGATTCAGCTTCATCATCATCATTTTGATCATCATCATTGTCATTCTCTTCCTCCTCATCTTCTTCCCTCTTTTCCTCTTTGAGCATTTTCAGGTATTTACTAGCTAAAATCTTCTTTGGTAATATATCTGCAAGAAACTGAAAAGTTTCGGATTCCTCTGCAGTATTTGCTAAATCACTGTAAGTCAGTGCTTTCTTTTCCCTTCCACTGCCATGTCTGTAGGAATAGGAGGCTAGATATTGAACAAAGAGTTCCGTGGCCTTGGCCGTGAGCACCAGCGCCTCCTGGTTGATGCTGGACACCTCAGGGGAGCTCTTCATAATGACCCGGATGCGGGACAGGGGCAGCGAGACGAGCCGCTGCTCCCCGCACTTGTCCTTGCCCACGATCATGTCCGCCATCTTCCCACCCCACCCCGCGGCCTCTTTTTATTATATATATCCTCTTACTTCTGCCTTGTCAGCTCTACCTAAGATAGATTTTTTCTTACTGTATTTCTTATGTCTTTATGATCTTTTCTGTATATTCAACTCATTGTTTCTCTGTCTTTCATTCTAGATATTTTCTTCTTATTTCTCTTCTAGGTCACTGATTCTCTCTTTAGTTGTGTCTAATTTTCTGTTAAACCACATTCATTGAATCCTTAATTTTGATTGAATTTATTTGTCTGTTTCAGATTTCCATTGATTTGTTTGTAATTTTTAATTGTCTTTGAAGACTTATAATTATATTTTTTATTTCCTTGAGCATATTAAGCCTAGTTATTTTAAAGCTTGAATCCGATAAGGCTTCAGATTTCTTCAGTTTTCTTCTATTATCCGTCTCTGCTTAACAGCATATAGGTACATTTCCTTTCTTTCTTTTTTTTAATCCAATCTGGCCTTCTTTGTCTTTTAACTCCAGAGCTTAGTCCATTTACATTTGTTGTGATTTCTGATTTGTATTTATGTATACTATCTGATTATGCACTATTTGTCTTGCCTTGTCTGTTTAGATTTTTTTCTTTCCTTCATACTATATCATTTAAATATCCTATCAGGAAAACAGAAAATACTGTATGTATTTCATATGAAAGGAAATTATTACAAAAGTGTTAGAAGGGAAAGGGAAATATAAGGTTACCCAAAGAATAGTCACTGAAAAAGCTTGTTGTTACTCCTAGGGCTGAAGAGGCCAGAGAAAATGGAGTTGAAAATATGCTGCCTGCTACATCTGACAGAATAGTCACTGAAAAAGGTTGTTGTTACTCCTAGGGCTGAAGAGGCCAGAGAAAATGGAGTTGAAAATATGCTGCCTGCTACATCTGACAGTGCCACTGGTGTTGCCACCAAATGCTGGATGGGGGCGGGGAGAATTCTGCCTCCTACTTTTCAGTCCCCGTGAGTGCTTCCCATTGGCAGAATTTAACAGAAAGCCAGATGGTGAAGAGTCTGGCTTTCCACTCTGGAATTGGAAAGGAGAGTATAGTAGAGTGAATGTACCTAAACAAATACTATCCCTCACTCTTTTTTTTCAAAAAATGTAAAATGTTGTGTATTCAATTTTTATTGTTTGGAAGTTATACATATTCTGTATTCCTTTAGTAGTTACTCTAGCCATTTAACTTGCATACCTAGCACAACCTGAAGTTAGTTAATATCTTTATTCTCCCTCCAATAATATAAAAACCAATTTATATGCATTGTTATTTTGGTATTATTTGTTCCTCACAATTAGACATATTGTTATTGTTTTATAGTCAATATTTATTTAGCCTTGCATTCATACTTGTTAATGTCTTTGCTTACCATGCCTTCTTGCATGTCAAAATTTCTCTCTGGGATTTTTTTTCTGCCTTAACTACTGACTTTTGGGTTTTCTTTAATGAAAATCTGTAGGTTAACTCTTTAGGATTCAGTCTAAAAATATATACCTTTCATTCTCATTTTATAAGGCAGTTGCTTAGGGCAAATAATTTTAGAGTGGCAGATATTTTTCTCTCGACACTTTGAGTCTTCCACTGACTTTTGACCTCTATTGCTATTATACAGAAGCCGGTAGTTCATCTAATTGCCTTTCCTTTGTGGTGATCTATTTTTTCTTTGTGGCAACTTTCAAGAACTATTTTCCTTCTGAATTCTGAAATTTTACTTTGATCTTGCCTATTCTGTTTTGTTTTAAAATTTTTCTTTAGGATCCAGTAAGTTTCATTGATCTAAAGATTAGTTAGTAGCTGTCAACAGTGTTAGAAAATACTCATCTATTGTCTTTTCTAATTTACTTCTTCCTCATTTTCTTTGTTATCACCACCTGCAAATCTAATTGCATATACATTATAATTCTTGTTCTATTCTTCAGTCTCTTATTCTCATTTTAAAAATATGTTTTCTTTCTTTGTCTCTGTACATTGCATTCTAGATCATTTCTTTGGCTCTATCTTCCAGATCATGAATTCTCTTGTCAGTAATATCTAATCTATTGCTTATTGAATGCATTGATTTTAAATTTCAATTCTATTTTTTATTTCTAAAACTTACTTGGTTATTTTTAAGATTTCCTTGCTCTTTAATCATTTATTGTTGAGTTTTCTTATGTTAAAATCATATTAAACATAGTTATTCTATAATTTTTGTCTGATAACTCTAATTTCTGAAGTCTTTGAGGATTTTATTTTGCTGTCTGGTTCTCAGTTGTAATATCTTGTTTCCTTGTATTTCACAATTTTAAAAAATTTATTTACTTATTTCTTTTTATTGTGAGCAGCTAATATCTCTGGAGTTTTACCTGTAGGAGTTCTTGATGCTTCAGTTGAAGGTAAGTTGCTTCATTGGGGATTTGGTTTTACTTCTACCAACTGCCTAAGGTCACTAACAACCCAGAAACCAAATTAAATTAAGGTCTCGGTTTGGGGTTTCTCCATACAGTAACCAGCATAAATTCAGACCATAAACACACATGAAAGCTGGCTTGTGTTTTCAAATTTCCCACCTTGACACAGTACCGAGGTTGAGAAAGACAACTTTCCTGACAGTCCTTTTCTGCATGGCAAATTTAATTCTCACTTCCCTTATATTGAAGTAAAGTTTTAGCTTTATGAGAATAGGCTGCTGCTAGACTTTCCAACTGGGGCAGGCCCTGGGCCAGAAGCCTCCAAGCAACATTCTTCAGGCTTTGTGAGCCCTGAGCAAGGTTGGGAAGCTCTGCCTTGGGCTGCCCTCCTCCCCGCTCCCCTCTGTACCCCGGGGCTCCACATGGCCATCCAGGAAGAAGCCCAAGACCTCTGGCTTTGGTCTAAGGTGAAAGATGCTTTGAGTACTAACAAGGATTTCTGTTTTTACTAAAATTCTCACCTCTGTGGATTTTGTTTTAACCGCCTTCTACCTCAGCAATTAATTTAAAAAATATATTTTAACATATTAATCACTTCAATTTGAGAGTTGTTCAGTATATTAACCTGCCGTATGGCTGGATATAGAAGTCTTTTGTCAACTCCCTCCTGCCCATTAAACATTGAGTTCTTAAAGAGCAGGGATCATGATTGATTCATTTTTATATCCTAGGACCTGACATACATTAGTATATGCACAGGAATTGTTATTTAAATGAATGCCAAAACCAATCATTTCAAGTTCAGGTAATTGGTTTGAAATTCTAAGTACAATCAAAGCAACTTCCTTTCTGAAAACTCTCAAGACTGTAACTTAACACCACACTGTAGATTAGAGAAGTCCTTGGGAAGTTGGTTATCCTCATGAGTGAGCTGTTTTAATCAAATTAGCTGAGAACTTGCCCAATTGCACTTTAATTTGAATCACACGGATCACTCCAATAAGACACTAGAGAAGTTTATGTTGTAGGTAAATTGCCCAGTTAAATAAATCAGATTGCAAAGGTTTAGAAAAATATACTTGGCATAAAAATGTTTCCACTTCTATTTTCCAATGATACTTTACATTTCATCCTTGGTATTGACATTTGCCATCATCATTGGATTATCTCATTGATCCATTCCTTCATCATTTAGCACTCATCTCTGCACTGTGCTCACCTCTGGGACTGCAAAGGCAAGGTACATTCCCTGCTTTCAATGTTCTCCCAGTCAGGGACTAAAGTTAATAATTGCAATACTGTAAAATTAAACAACAATAGAAGTACCATTGGGCACAGCAGTAGTGCAAAGGAAAAAGTGAGCCACTGTGTTTAGGAGCAGCTGGGAAGGTTTCACTGAAGAGACTCCTGCGTGGAGAGTGGGATGAACAGCAGTATTTATCTGGACAACATCAGGCCTGGTCTCCCCAGACAGTGTCGCAGGCTGCTTTCCTGTGATGGACAAGGCTTCTAAGTGCTCATACACGCTCAGCTTTTCTTGGCCACTCAGAGGCTCTCAATTTTTCTTGACCATTTCCCAGGACTATGTTCACTGGCCCTTCTAAGGTGACAGTTGCTCGGCCAGATGTGCTGGACTGGTTAAGCAGCCAGCCGTGCCCTTCCCAGACGACGTGTGGCCTTCCTAGACTTATGTGCCTCTGGCCTCAGGGCCCTTCTCTCCTCCCCAGCTGCTGCTTCCTCCCTACCTTTCTTTCTTAATATTCTATAGACTTTTAATTTATTCCTTACCATAGGTCTCTTCCTGTGAGAGCTACATTGAAATTTAACATTTTAAATAAATGTAAATTCAGATCATCCTTGTCTCTACTTAGAAAAATAAGTGATAAAATTTAATACAAACCAAGAGAAAACACAATCAAAACATCCAGTTTAAAGTGTCTCTATAAGCATATTTCCTCCTTTTCCTGGTGAGCATGCTTCTTCTGTTTTCATCTATCCATCCTCTTTCCTGAGTTTCTTATACTCTGAATTGAAATGAAAGCTGCATATATTTTTTCATTAATTCCTACAGTATTTTACTAGACACTAAAGTGCAGTGTGACACCTCCCTGACCCTGGAGCCACCCAAAATTGTACATTGGAGTATAGGAAGAAAACAATAGAACTAACCCTTATAATTTATTTATCTTATCCTTTTAAAATCGCTGTTTTGCATGTTTTATTACGTATATGTTATAATAGTATATTTCATGTACATAATCTATAAACAAATGTGTTTATACTAGGTGTGCACGCTCCAACATTATTTGCTGATGGGGTGTACTGGTTTATTCAATGCTTTTCTCAAGCAAAATGCCTCTGGTTTAGAGTATCCTACCAGGCAACTGCCTCTGTTTCCTCATCCTCTCATCGGTTCTGCCTAATACAAGATTTAAAGGGGTGGAAAATCTAAAATATAGTCTTATCTTGCTAATGTTTTGTTCAGTGATAGTAATCATAATTTTACTGTCTTTCTGAATTTGTTTTCCAATGCCAAGAATTTCTGAGCTGCTGAGTAAAGATGGAGGTTCCTGGGTGGCGGTGGGGGAGATATTTTAAGAAAAGCATGAGTTGGCAGTTTTCCCCTCAAATTACATCATATGAATGTCAACTGAAGTGAACTCCAGGTGGCTTAGAACTCAGGGGTCTTTCCTGTCTGCCAGACCTTAGAAGCAAAGCCTTTTTCTGCTCTGCTAATTAGTTCTGTCTAATCAAGTGCTCGTTTGAAAACCTCATAAATTCCTACACCATCATTTCATGAACTTAAAAGTTTTAAAATCCCATTTCCACTTTAAGAAAACCGGTTTGAGCAATTTTAAAGCCCAGTTTGTTTTTCTTTGCCAGTTCAGTGGGAAAGGCACTACAGCATTTTACAAGTTTAGTGTGTTTCTTGTGTGTACCTGATTCAGAATGCAAATTAATTTCGTGGCTCCTTGTATGTTCTAGCAGAGGCTCCTCACTTTCTCCGAAGAGCGGTGTGCTTCTGTGTGCCGAGTATCTTTTGAAGTTCTAAAAGGGGTTAATGAAGCTCTCTTCACCACAGTTTAAAATGTCCTCAACACTGAAACATCTGCTTAAGACCATCATCCTGCTGTTCCAGAGAAAAGACATCTTGGGATCTTGGCCCTTAGATAATTTAGTTGGTTATTATCTTGGTTTGAAATTTGTATTGAATTAAGAAAATTTAGCTACTTGGTTCAGGTGCCTTTCTAACACAAGTCATTCCTAAGTAGGTTCCAAGTTTCATAGTTTTGCGGTGAGAAAGCGAGGCCACCCTAAGATGTGGCAAACTCTAAAGGTGTCTGTGACTACCCAGTTGCCCGCCCCCCACACCCTTTCCTCCTCGTCTCCTCCCCACCCCTTGCACACACCCGCGGGGACCCGCAGGCCACGCTGGCTCTCGGTGCCTGGGACCTCTGCCCTCCTCTCGCCATTCACTAGTTCGCTTTTCAGGAAGCTGGTTCAGTTTGTCAATCAACTGACAGGTGTTTCTTTACCGCCCAAAGACAGGGGCCCCTCCCTTTGGATGGGAGCAAGTGGTTCTGACAGCGGGCTGAGGAGCCCTGCCCGCTCCCGTCAGATCCACTCAGGAGAGCGGTGTTCTGAGCCAGTAGCCTTTCTGCAGAGAATTGCAGCATGGCTCAACCCCCAAACAGGGTTGGATCTCTGCCATTTCCTCGCTGGGCTTCTTACTTGGTGTTTTAACCTGAAAATGGGTTAAATGATGAATAACAATACCTGCCTGCTCTGCTTAATCTCATGGAGTCATTGTGAAAACTCAATGAAAAAATAAGTTAGAAAGTTTATCATCTTAGGTTGTTATTATACTTCAAGTTAGACTCCTTTCCCCAGCTAATTTTTTGTTAAATTCTGATGCCTGCGTGGCACCTGACCTTAGGCAGTTTTATGAGGCTGACCAGCCTCAGGGATCTCACCCCAGTTCCCTGGTTCTCTGAGCAGGGAACTCCAAGTTCCTGGGTTGCCGAGCTGTCATTCACCCAAACCTGCCGTCCCCAAGCCCGAAAAACTTCTCATTCTCAGCACCTTTTCCTTATGGGATTACTTTCAGATCTTTCATCCACAGCAGTAACTTAAATGCAAAGACTTTCTAGGTCAGGGAAGAGAGCTGACCTTTCATGGCCTTAACTGACTCTAGGTTCCAATCACCTCTGGGTCACCTGGCTCTGTCCTTTTAGCCAATCCTTTGCTAGAATTCTATTTTAACAGGCTCTGAGAGACTTTCGAGTTCCTTCCTGAAGTCACCTCCTCCTCGGAGGGGGATTTCAAATGGATATAATCAATGGAGAAGGTGATCTGACATTGTGTTTCTAACCTTTGGGATGTGATTACTGCTTCTGCCTACAACATCACTTCCAAAAATTTTTCATAAGGAAATAATCAGAGATGTTTGAAAGATTTGCATATAAAGTTACATACTGCAGTTTTATTTATAATTTCTATTACTATTGATGATTATTTTAAACCAAAATTAGAAATAAACTAAATATTTAATAATAGGAAAATGATGTAAACATTTATGCTAATTGGATAATGGAAATAGAGTACATAAGAAAATATACAGAATCTAGAATTCTTTTTAAATGGCAAAAGAATATATGAACATTTTAGTTTCAAGATGGAATTTTCAGTTTGTGTGTCTATCTCTTTCTCCCAAAGACCAGTTTAAGTGACCAAAGAAAAATTAAAATAAAGTTTTAATTCTCATATGTGAAAGTGACCCAGCAATGAAAGACTGACCACTAGCTGTGTGAGATGAATCGTCAGGTTGAAATTCCACGCACAAACTGAGCAAGCAGAGTGCCTGGCCCCGTGGAAGAAGCCAACTCAGCAGAGACTTTGTGCAATCTCAAAGCAGTATTCTCAGGGCATTTTTCATGCTGAAACAAGAGCAGGTAGTTAGGAAAAACTAGCCATCACAAAGCTTCAAATGAGGGTTCGGCTGGTGCAACTTGTGCATTTGGTGGCGCTGGGGGCTGAGTATTGAGCTGGTGCGACCAGCAAGTTTGGCAGGGCTGGGGCTGGGCTGGGGAGGATGTCTGTGTGGTTGGGCCATCAGGCTTGGGGCCAGAGAGATGGTCTGAATGCCAGGGAGGCTTGTCACACAAGGAAACTGAGCAAATAAGTAAACGTGTTAGGATAATTGGAGCCACATTTCAAACACTTGGAGAAGGATTGCAAATATAAAAAGGGGGAAGCTTAAGTAATCTCTGTTGTACTGAATTAGAATTAGTAATATCCATGTGAACTTGTAGTTTTCAGTATGTATAGATGGGGCAATAGATACAGGTGTGCGTACACACACACACACACACACACACACACACGTGTCCCAGCTCTGTCCATGGTAGCAATAGCATCTTACAGCAGCAAGCACACCCGGTACCCAGATCTTGGTTTCTAATATCATTCCCCACTGAAAGAAACCAGGGCTTATTGAAAAATGGCTAATTCCAGGCTGCACAGGAAAAATACAAGTTGAACATGGAGCATTTGTACCAGCAAGTGAGGAAATGCCAATGATGTCGGTACCTGTCAGAATAACCAGGGAAAAACCGGGCACATCTGAGCGTCAGAATAAGTAAAGGTGGTAATAAATTATGACCCAGTGAATAAAATAAGAATCCACCAATCTCCTCTGAGATATATAAATGAATAATAGATGCAGTAGAATGTCAGCCAATAAAAGTAGAAGGAATGATGGAATTAGAAAATGACCATTTGGCATTCATGAAAGTAATAATTCAGGCAAGAATCATCCCTGATGAGGAAGAGGATAGATACATAGTATCAAAGTCTGTCTCTACCCACAGGAAATTACCTGTGCAGTGCAGAAGTGTGGCAGACACCATCCTAATCGCAGGATGAAAGTTAACGTCACTAGCCATGAGACAAATCGACTTTGTGCACCTTCTGATAGGACGCACTGGGGAGAACACAGCATCACTTTTGTGGTATTCTTACCAAAAATGCATAATCTGAAGATAATCATGATGAGATAGCAGATAAATCCAAATTTAGGGACATTCTTCAAGGTGACTGTGCTCTATTCTCTAACAATATCAAGATCATTAATCCGTAAAGACAGAAGAAACTGTTGAGACGGAAGGAGACTAAAGAGGTGTGACAATTACATGGCACTGTGTGCTTAGGGTTGGATCCTGGGCTTATGAAGGACATTACTGGGGTAAGCTGTGCAATTGTCACGGCATCTGCCGGTCAGATGGCAGTACTGCATCCGCCTGTGGACGGGACAGTGACGTCATTTTTAGGAAATACTATTAACACCTAAATATTTAGGGGTAATGCGACATCGTGTCTACAACTTACTCTCAAATGGTCCAGAAAATAAAATGCAGGTAGATCAATAGACAGAGGGAATGGTAAGACAAATATAGTAAAATATTAACAACTGGGGAATGAAGGTGAGGGGCGTGTGGGGATTCTTTGTTCTACTGTTGCAAACTTTCGCTAGTTTGAAATCAGTTCAAAATAAAGAGATTTGTTTTAAAGCATCACATGAATAATGTAAAAACTTTAGAGATACAAGGAGAGTGTGAAATACAACAGCAGTCTTAAATTCGCCGTTTGTCCACGTGAGATAAACGGACGAGAAGGTGAACAAGGACGTGCTGGTCCCGAGCAGCGCAGTTAGGAAGGTAGGTGTGATCTGCACGCCCAGCTGTGCCTGAAACGGAATGCACCTTCCTTCCCAGTGTCCACTGAAGAGGCAAAAATTTGATTATATTATTTATTAGTTCACAAAGAAGGCCCCAGTAGGAGAAGTCTTGTTGACAATTGTTTATTTCAGTGAGAAGATGCAGGTGTGAACAAATAGCTTTGAAGATCCGCTCTACCAACCAGTTTGAGTAAAAAAACAATCCCGAACAAACGTTTTTTGCCTCTGAAATAACAAAACGTATTTTGTCCCTGAAATAATGTGGAGACGGATAGTCCCATGTTTATCCAAGTCATTTTTTTCCAAGCTGCTTCCGAGTTTTGTTGGTGTAAAGTATGAGGTGCTCTCAGAGAAAATTTCCCAGTAAGTACTGGGCCACTGTGGGGGCAAATCTAATAGTCATTAGTTTGCCATTATTTATCTCCATGTTGGTGTTTCTGTTGTGCCTGCTCTTATAAGTTTTTGAAAAGTGTATTTGCTGGTTCTTTGATAATTCTATAATACAATATCAACAATTTTTCTATAAAAAATAAAAATCTTCTTTGCCTTCTATTTTTAAATTGCCTACAAAATAAATATATGTTAGTTTTGTAATCAGAGAGGAACAATACGTAGTTTTAAGTTATTTTGTTAACCTTTTGTAAGTCCATCAGTTACAAGGTGAATTTGTTAAGAGACCCGAGAGACGGAGAGGTGAGATGCTCTGGACAAAGTTCGTTTTGTAAGTGAGAAGGTTCTCCTTGTACGTAGCAGAGACAGGCGCCCACTGCCCCGCACTCACGGTCGCTTGCCACTGCTGAGTCTCGGTAGGGTGGGACTGTGAGCAGAAGGGAAGGCCTCAGATTCGGGAAACACCTTGGATCGAATTACTGCTTTTCTCAACCTCTCAAAATGGGTTGAGAATCAATTTAGAGTCACTCTTAAGGGAAAAGGTGAATAGAATTTTTAATGAAAAATTTGGCTTTGATGGGATTAGAACTCAATGGCTTTGAATTTTGAAGCAAAGCCTTTTCCCATAAGGCCACAGAGTCTTAGGTTAGCAGCTGCCCAAACTCAGAGACAGAAGAGTAGCCTTGGGGGGCGCTGCAGTCCCTGGCGCCCTCACAGCACACTGAGCACGCCAGAGGAAGAATGAATGGTCGCGTGTCCCTGAAAGCCAGACGCAGGCATTTCACACATGGTGTTACCCTGAGACTCTCCAAAGGCCAGCTCTGCAGGAGAGCATGCACACCGGACCTTGCATGAGAGCCCAGTCGTGTCCCATGCCTCTGTAGCAACCACCTTTCTGCAGCAAACGTGGAGTCACTCGGGCCTCGCTTCCTTCTCATACAACTCTGTTGTGCACCAGGCCAGCGAGGAGGAAGCCAGGCTGGGGGCAGCCAGAGCTCACTGCTGCCAACACCTGCTCCAGCCTGCTCAGAACTCAACCCTGCCAGCCAAGCCCACTGCACAGGGAACTTGATTTGCCAGCCACCAGCCAGCTGGGCTCCCATGGGCTAGAGAACCAAGTACTGAACATGAGTCCATGTTTTTCATAACCCCAATGTCAATATTCCCCTGCCCTCCTAAGTCGCCTCTCCCTAGGGTGTATTTGGAGCTAGGACAGCCCCCTTCCAGAGCCAGCCTCCCCTTGGTCGGCAGCCACAGCACACCTGCTCCTCGCCCTGCTTCCTGGCAGCTACAGGCAGCTGCTTCTCTCGGCGTCCTGCTGCTGTCCCTGCTCAGGCCTCAGAGGAGGGCAAAGGCAGGGAGGAAGGTCCCTTTTCTTCCCAGACCTTTGATTCCACCGACACCACCACGGAAGGCAGGGCCTGGGGGCAGACCTTTGGAGGGCAGAGTCCTGGTGTGGAGTTGAACAAGGGTTCTAAGGCTGGTGAAAAGTCGTCGGGGAGAAAATGGTGGTTATCCAGGGTGAAAGTGCCCCGTGTTTCCCTACACCGGAGCCTGAGGAAGTGCAAAGATATCAAGGGAAGCAAATTATGTTTGGCTTAAGGTTTGATTAGTGCAAGTCGAGAGGTTAGGGCTGACGATTCGTGGGTAGTTTAAAATCCAATATGGGCCATTAAGGAGGAAGCTACCCTGGGACATAGTCAGGGTCCCGTAGGGGTGACCTTTCCAGCACCAGGAGATTGAGTGTGGGGCCATACTCGGGAGCACTGAACGAGGGGGCTTTGTCCCCTCTTTGCAAGGAGGCTGGGCTGCAAAGGAGGGAGGACGTAGAAGACAATAGGGGACAGAGTCACCTCAGGGTGTCAGGTATCAGAGGTTGATGGGGAAGAAACAGGACAAAGAGCAGACAAGAAGGAAGACAGTGGGGTTAAGTAAGGACTCTCAGGGGACATTGTTTCTGGGCCCTGGTGGAAGCCGACCCCTTCACAATGTCATCTGGTCCTTCTGGGGATCCTTGCAGATCAGCTTACTACACGTTATCATCTGCTTCTGGGGGCTTTTGAAAGAGCCTCAATTTAAGTTCTTCTCTCGGGCTGGATCCCATTTGGAGGAAGACTTGTATTTGTTAAGTCGTGAAACATGAACCCAAGGTTGTACCTTTTTTCTTTTTTCTTTTTTTTTTTAGAGACAAGGTCTGGCTTGGTCGCCCAGGCTGGAGTGCAATGGAGCCATCATAGCTCACTGCAGCCTCCAACTCCTGGGCTCAAGTGATCCTCCCACCTCAGTGTCTCCAGTGGTTGGGAACAGGTGTGTGCCACCATGCCTGGCTGATTTTTTAAAGTTTTTTTGTAGAGACGAGGTCTTGCTATGTTGCTCATGCTGGTCTTAAACTCTTGGCCTCAAGTGATCCTCCCACCTTGCCTCCCAAAGAGCTGGGATTACAGGTGTGAGCCACTGTGGCCAGCCCCAACAGTTGTACTTGTTGTAGTTTTGCTGTGGTGTTAGTGATTCAGTAAGCTGATTAATGCCCCCACCCAAAACATCCACGGGCTAATCTTCTTTAACTGTGCCCTTTATGTCAAAGGGACTTTGCAGATGTGATTAAATTAAAGATCTTGAGATGAGGAGATTATGCTGGATTATCTGGATGGGCCCTTACAAGAGAGCGGTGAGTTTGGAGGGTGGGAAGTGGCACATAGGCTATGTGAGGATGGAGGCCCAAAGTTGGGGAAAAGGTAAGGGCAGGGAGCTGGGGACCACAGGCTGCCCCTAGAAGCTGGAAATGGCAAGGAAGGGGACCTTGTCCTCAAGCCTCCAGAAAGAGCTGGCACCTCAACTTTAGCCCAGAGAAAGTGATTTCAGACTTCTGGCCTCCAGAACTGTTGAAATAAATTCAAGTTGTGTGAAGCCACTAAGTGTGTGGGGATTTGTTGCAGCAGCAACAGGAAGCTAGTGCAGGAGGGCAGTGTTAGGTCCCTTCCACCAGGGCTCAGGGGCAGTCTTTGGGCAGTGTCTTTCCAGACTGGATCTCTGACCCGAAGATCACATAAAGGCTGCGGGGGTTGTCTGGGAGAAGGCAGGCTTCACCACTGGGACAAGTGTGAGTGCACTTTATCAGGGTGTGGCAGTCCTTAAGAATATCATTGGATCAGATTTGAGCCTCCTAAGGCCCAGAAGGAGCCAGGATTGTCGTTGGCTGGTGGTGACTATTATCGGATATGGTGACACTGGAGGCTCATCGGGGCTGAGGGCAGGACCCTGGGCCACAGCAGGCTCAGCTCCACAGAGTGGTAGGTTGGAGGTCAAGTACCTGGCGCTGTCCCGAACCTCTTTGTTTCTACAGCATCCCAGAAGCACGCGGGACTCCAGCAGTCCACCTGCTCTCTGTGCAAATGCTGGCTCTCCTATCTCACGCAGGGTGCAGGCGTGGCTCAGTGTGGCCATGGGGCTGATTTAGCCCTGGAAGCCACACTCAGTGGGGGGTGGCTGTCTGTGAGGGTCACTTTCGCATATCTAAAGAAGAGCTTTGCCAAGAAGGTAAGTGGGGCATCTGAGAGGAGTCTGGCCAGGTTGGGTGAGGGGAGCAGAGGGCTGTGGAGGCAGCACCTGGGGAGGGACCCTCGGATGAGGGAGGACGGGAGGAAGAGGACCTGCCCTGAGGCTCTGAAGTGGGAACAGTGATGTCAGAGGGGATGCAGCAGTATTTCACAGAAGCCGGTCTGGAGGCAGAGAAGCGTCAGGTGTTCTTGGGTCTGAGCTGTGTGGGTCTAAGCTGAGGCCAAGTGGACATCTCGGAATGACGTTGGCAGTGGCCTGGGCCCACTCAGTGGCAGTGCCAACCACACACAGCCAAGGGGCCAAGGCTGAGCCTCCGGGCCCCCAAGAGGGGGCTTCAATTTTGGGTGAGAACCATGGAAGTGTGTCCTTTCATTGAACACATAAGAAGGGAAAATGGTCGTGTGTAATGGGGGAGTCTGAGTGTGGGCGAGAGAACAGGCAGGGCTGGAGGTCAGAAATGCAGACGTGGAGGGAGAGTGCCCACGTGGGGCCCAGTGACATCTCCTTTGTCATGGCGCACAAGGAAGAGGAGACGGGGGAACGTCAGGGTCCAATGGCCACTTTCAGGAACCCCTGTGTTGCCATCTGGTCTCAGGGAGGGGACTTGGTGGTGGCGTTAGCTCGTTCAGGGAATGGGCTCTCTCCTTCAGAGGAGATGCGGGGTCCTGGGTCAGCTGCTGGCAGGCTGCCTGCTGCAGTTTGTCTTCAGAGACTGTTCCTCTCGGACAACAGCTTGGAGCAAGCACTGGGCATCGACTGTGAGCTGCTCAGATCTAGAGAGCAGAGAAGATGGTCATCTGCACCTGGGCCGGGCTCCAGGGAGAAGTCACAGCTCTCGGGTTGCATCTCGGGACCTGCAGTCAGAAGGGCTCAGCAAAGTCCTGGCTTGCGAAGGCCCACTGCACTGCCGACTTTTCTACATGAAGGCAAAACATTTTGTGAGTTGGGGTGAAGAGGGATGCCGGAAACCCCAGGACATCAGTCACGGGCTGCAGTGAGTGGCATTGGGTGGGATGGAGGCCAGGCGGTCTTGGACTGGGAGGAAGAAGAGCCTGGGCTTCACTGTTCAGGATTTTGTTCCCAAGTCTGGGACTAGCTATCTCCCTTGCCATTGGGCTGCCTTCCTGGGAAGCCAGTGTTATTACAGGGACTGGGCACAGGGACCACCAGTCCCTTGTCACAGAGGCCTTGAATTGTAGTTGGGGAGGCCATTGGGATTATCTCGGGGGTGCATGGAGGGTCTGTTTCAGCTTCCCATGTCTGGTATGTGGCCACGTCAGGTGAGTGGCCCTCGGGGGGTCAGGGGTCTTAGTTAACATAGTGGCTACTTGAGGGGGGTCAGGGACTTTGAACAGGAGCAAGAAAAGGTGGGTGGTCAATGAGAGCCACTCAAGGACAAAGGTGCACACAGAGCGGGTGGCTCAGGGTGGGCCCTTGGCAAGGCAGGATCGCTGCTGTCCTCCCGGAAGGCTTGCTGGTGACGGAGCGGGAAGTGCTGGGTGATGAGAGTCCCAGTGAGAAGGGAAGAGGCTGAGGTAAAGGCAAGTCATGCAGGAATTCCCGGGTGTGGTTGGTGTGCTCCAAGTGTGGTAGGACAAGACATGGGAACGGTGGTCCATGTTGCCCCGAGTCTACCAGGTGGTGGGTGGCTGTAGACAGGAAGGGGCACTGAGTCAGTGTGGACACATGGGCGAGGGCCCCTGGAGAAAATTAATTGAGGAGACAGACTTTTAAACTCTGACTTGTTTTTGCATTTCGAGGCTGGGCAATCCAGAGTCCAATGTCCCTTTTCTTTACAGAATCTGCAGGCGTCCCTGCAACAGTGTCCTTGTCCTCGTGGTATTGATCTAGCGTGCCTATTTCAGAGAGAGGAGCATTTCGCCCCCTTACGTTGTGTTTTTGGGTAACATCTCTAATTATGATATAAGCCATTAATGAAGCCAGTGACCAAGGGAGAAGCTATTTGGGAACAAGGCCAGAGCAGTCCTTCCAAGCACTGTGTAATTTATGTCTGTAGTTAGAGGCGGTTTCATCAGGTTTGAGGGAGGCAGTGGACCGGATTCTATGTCTCTCCTCTATGGTTTCAGTCGGTAAGCCTCAGGGTATTCTGATTTCTTGAAGGTCCTCATGGAAAGTGGCCCCTTTGGCTTTTTCAAGCCATAAAGTGGCATCTCCAGTGTCCATTAACAGATGAGCAAGTTGATATAAATGAGGGAGCACAGAATATGCCCTGCGGACTGGTCTGAATTGATTTCTAAATTCTTCCCTCGTCAGACAGGGTCCAAAAGCAACAGCATGTGGGTCTGGCCGAGGACAAGGCACTCAGGTCGTCGATCTTCCCTCACAGATGGTGGGCGGTGATGGGAGGGACAGGTTGATGGGGACAGGGAGAGGTGAGAGGAGCGGTGGGGTGACGGTGGACAGGAAGACATTGAGTCAGGAGTCGAGAACTACCCAGCATGACGGCTCAGAGGCTCACCCCTGACTTCTACCAAATACTCAAAGAATTAACACCAATTCTTCACAGACTCTTCCATAAAATAGAAGAGAGGCCCCCCACTTATTCTATGAGGACACTGTTACCCCAATACCAGAACCAGAAGTCCACCACAAGAACAGAAAACTCCAAACCAGTATCTCTTATGAACACAACACAAAACCCTCCGCAGGAGGCTGCAGACGTCTGATGTCTGATGTCCACTGGGTCTCAGGCACCGGTTGTTTTGGCCCCAACCGTGTACACTGTACATTCTATTTGTATGAATGTCATAGTGGACTTTTCTTTTATCTGGACTTACTGCCTCCTTTTAAATTAATCAACTTTGAGATCTTTCTCTCCTCTAATAAGATACATTTTTTTCTCAGTTTAAAACTAAGTCAATTTTTTTCTAATCTTCTTTTCTTTTAACATTGTCCTTTGATTCTAGTCAATGTTTATCTTTTATACTCACTTTAAACTTCCTAAATTCTATCTCCATAGAAAAGGAGCCTATCCGGGGGAGCTTCTTTCTCCCCTTGCACAGGTAAAGGGGCTGCCGCTCGGTGGTTAAGGGTGGTTAGGGGTGCCTCTCGGTGGATAAGGAGTGGTTAGGGGTGCCGCTCTGTGGTTAAGGGGTGGTTAGGGGTGCCGCTTGGTGGTTAAGGGGTGGTCAGGGTGCCGCTCAGTGGATAAGGGGTGGTCAGGGTGCCGCTCGGTGGTTAAGGGGTGGTCAGGGTGCCGCTCAGTGGATAAGGGGTGGTTAGGGGTGCCGCTCGGTGGTTAAGGGGTGGTAAGGGTGCTGCTCGGTGGATAAGGGGTGGTTAGGGGTGCCTCTCAGTGGATAAGGGGTGGTTAGGGTGCTGCTTGGTGGTTAAGGGGTGGTTAGGGGTGCTGCTCGGTGGTTAAGGGTGGTTAGGGGTGCTGCTCAGTGGATAAGGGGTGGTTGGGGGTGCCGCTCGGTGGTTAAGGGTGGTTAGGGGTGCTGCTCGGTGGTTAAGGGCTGGTTAGGGTGCTGCTCGGTGGTTAAGGGGTGGGGTTTTCCAAGTGAGTCAGAGCAGCCAGACAGTTGGAAAGAGTGATCAGTTGCTGTGACTCAACGCCCACGGCCTTGAGCCTCTTACGTTCTCATAGAAGTTGGAGTGCAGAAAGTAGAAGAATACTGATGCTCAGAAGCTGAGATCCTCACAGTCTGGGGCGGAATGTTGTGTGTGAGAAGGACGGGGGAGGCTGAGGGCAGCCGCCCTGCCCCCACACTCACACGTGGTCCTGAGCGGACACAAGCGGGGTGTGAGCAGCATCTGCCACCCCCCCCAGAATGTCCTCAACCCCAGTGAATAGAAGCCAAGGCTGTCAGAGGAGCTTCATGAGGTGTGTTCTGTGACCCTCTCTAGTTCCTGTTGTTGTTTAATCAGAGACAATGTTTACACACAGACTTTTTTCCCCCAGAGGATTCATTAATTGAGTTGTCACTAAGTGGTTATGGATTTTTTTGTTTTTGTTTGCTTTTCATTTATAACCTTGCTCATAAATTTAGCTTTCTGCTGCCTCTGACTTCTAATTTTATAAAAAAGGACATACGCAATCTACAGCAGGAGGGATTTTCCGTTAAGTAACCGGCCAAAGGCCACCGGTTAGTTAATAGAAGACGGGGGAATAGAAATCTCAGATCTGATTTGGAATATTATACTTTAGTCACTGGGGAATGTTCTTCTATTTTTAAAAGATTGTTTTCTTTAATAATATTTGGAAGTATATTTTTGGGTTTAGAATAATAGAGAGCTAAAGCTTAATGAGCCTTGGATAAGATAATAGGAAGAATTTCAAAGAGAAATAAGCAGCTCATTTTGCAGGCTCTGGGTTTGTCTTCACCCCCTTTGCTAGTTTGAGGACAATATTGCCTGCTCCAGAGGTTCCCAAACTGTCTCGGTTCAGGGCACCCTGGCAGTGTATGGTAGCTTTTTTGTGGCACCTACTGGCCAAAAGAAATACCTAACAGTTCTGTTTATTAAGTACTAATGTTCAAACAGCTTAATAAGTATTCATGTCCTCACAACTAGATAAAAAATAACACACATAAATCAAAACGAAGTAATTAATTTCATCCTTAAATAACCAGGGTCACTTGCTCATGGGTGAGCACACCTACTGGTCAGCACACAGTTTCTCGATCTTTGCAATTGTTGGGCACAGCCACACTCACTCCCTGTTCCACCTTGATTTTTGCTTGATTCTTGCTTTTTATTGCAGCAGTTGAAGAAACCCAGCTCCATGTGACATCATCTAAAGGCAACTAACGTTAAAATCATGATCACCCTCAAGCTAGTAGTTTCCAGGACGTTAGTGTGTATTCTCAGAAACAGAAGGCGTCCTGTGGCACCACCAGGGTTCCTTAGTGCACAGTTGGGGAACCACAGGAGCAAGTTCTGTTTCAGATTTGGAGCCATCCCCTGAGGGTATGCGCAGGTGTTAAATTAGCCATGGAAGGCTCCTCATCCATTGTTCTGTGGCTATGGAAGATTTGTGAATTTGTAAACAACACTTAGTAAAAGGCATCTCAGAGGCAGCGCAGGCCGGGCAGAGTCCTTCGCGTCCCCGCCTGTGTGCGCAGTGTGCCTTACGGCCAGCTCTCCCTTCTTAGGTGGAAAACTCCAAGTAAACGATGAAAAGAGTATTCTGACCTTCTTAGCTACACTATTCTCTGTCCTGCCCCAGACTGGACACCGAGCTCTGGTTTCCTCCTCTGAAGCGAGCCGGGAAGGTGCTTCTGTCCCGCTGCTCGGCTCCGGGACTTGGATTTGACAGTTAACCCCGACAGAGATCGCTGCACAAGACAGATGGGCCCAGGGACTCGGGGCCGGGTCTTTCCCACACTGGCGACAGGTCTTCTCCGTGACCCCAGGGGGCCGTGGCTGTTCCTGCACCTGCGCGACACTGCGGGGAAATCGTGATGCACCACAGGAAAAAGGCTCTATGTGAAGCCTCGCTCATCATTTCCCTCAGTGCGTGCCCCAGCGCCAGCTGCTGCTGGAGCGTCTGCGGCCGATGTTCTATGTGGGGGAGAAAGACCACACCTGAATCCTTCTCTAGGTTTCGTGGAAGGAGATTCAGACAGATGGGGCTGCTCTTGTATTCTAACGTTGGGAAAGAACCAAAATTACTTAAATGGTCTAAACCATCAGTTTGCTATAGATCTTTTTCAGTCTGTCTTCTTAATTCGGCTTTTTTCTTATTGACCAGATTTTTGGCACCTTTTCAATTTTGGAAAGTCTTCCTCTAATCCCCAAATGCTCCACTGGTCTCGGTACAAATGTTCCTGCCTCCCCTTCCTCCAAGTAATGAACCCTTTGAGCAGTCACCAGTGCGAGGGAAGCAGAAACGGCATCGTTACGTAAACCTGTAGAAAATCCCTTCTACAAATTCGTACGTTTGTGATGGTTCCCAAGTGTGCGATGATGAATGCTTTTTCATGAAATTTCATAATAGATGATCCACAACATTGGCAATGGTGGAGAGAGAAGAAAATACCTCCTGAAGTTAAACCCAAAAAGAACAGCCAATTATACTCAGGTGGGTTCTCGCTAACCTGTTTTTAAAATAGAGTTTTGAATAGCTTTAGATTTGCAAAGAAAACGCAGAGAAGGTACAAAGAATTCCTTCACAGCGCAGGCCCCATTTCCTCTGTTGTTAACATCTTATGTTGTCACTGTACATTTGTCACAACCAAGAAACCGGCGCTGGCGCCTTGCTGCTAACTAAACCCCACACTTCATTTGGGTTCTGTTGGCTTCTCACGAATGTCCTTCATCTGCGTCCGAGTCCTATCCAGGGTACCCCTTTAATAGTCACTGTCTCCCTGGCCTCCTCCGCTCTGTGCCAGTTTCTCAGGTGTTCCTTGCTTTTTACTGGCCTTGAGATTTTGAGGTGTACTGGTCAGTATTTTGTAGGACACGTCTCAATTTGGGTGCGTCTCACATTTTTCTCCCAGCTCCAGTGGGGTTCTAGGGTCTGGGAAATAACACAGCAGAGGTGAGGTGCCCTTCTCACGCTGGTCACACACCTGTGGGTTTCCCTGTGCCTTTACCTACCAGGGACACTGCCTCAGCATCAGGGTGTGCATCTTCAACTTCAGTAGGTAGAGCCAAATAGTTTTCAAGGAGGTAGTGCCAATTGACGGACCCACCAGCAGTGTCCAAAAGTTTCTGTTTCTCTGCAACCTCACCACTGTGTCTTAATCCATCCAAGCTGCTCTAACAACATGCCTTAGACTGGGTCATTTATAAACAAAGACATTTATTGCTCATGGTTCTGGAGGCTGGGAAGTCCAAGATCCAGGTACCTGCAGACTCAGTGTCTGGTGAGGGTCTCTGCTCCACAGACGGCGCCTTGTGGCTGCGTCCTCACGTGGCAGAAGGGCAAAGGACAAACATGTTCCCCCAGGCCTTCTGTATGGGTGCTAATCTCACTCATGAGGGCTCTGCCCTTCATGACCTAGTCACCTCCCAGGGGCTCCACCTCCAAATACCATCACGTTGGGGGTGAGAATTCCAACACACGGATTTTGGTGGGACATACACATTCACTCCAGAGCAATGTGATATTGTCATTCTTTTTAACTTTAAGCATTCTTATGTGTGTGCAGTAGTATCTCAATGTAATCATTTACACTTTAATGAGGTTAAGAACTTTTTTAATATGCTATTGTCAGTTTTAATATTTTCTTTGGCAAAGTGCCTGTTGAGGTGCCTTGCTGGTTTTCCCAGGGTGCTTCTTATCTATAGGAGTGCCGCGCGAACGTCTGTATATTTCACATAGCCGAAATACAAGCTATTTGTTAGTTAAATATCTTCTCCCACTCTGTGGCTTGGCTTTTGCTCTACTAAGATTTCTTATAATGGACCAAAGTTCTTCATTAGGCCAGGCACGGTGGCTCATGCCTGTAATCCTAGCACTCCGGGAGGCTGAGGCGGGAGGATAGCTTGAAGTCAGGAGTTTGAAACCAGCCTGACCAAGAGAGGGACTAAAAATAGAAAGAATTTGGCTGGACACCTAAAAATATATAGCAAAAATGAGCCGGGCATAGTGGTGCATGCCTGTAGTCCCAGCTACTCGGGAGGCTGAGACAGAAGGATCACTTAAGCTCAGGAGTTTGAGGTTGCTGTGAGCTAGGCTGACATGAAGGCACTCTAGCCTGGGCAAAAGAGCGAGACTCTATCTCAAAAAAAAAAAAAAAAAATCAAAGTTTTTATTTAAAATGTAGTCCAAAGGTTGCAACTTTTTCCTTATGGTGGAGTTTTTTGTGTCTTACTTAATGTATGCTTTCCTCCTCTGAGGTCAGGGAGACATTTTACTAAATTTTCTTAGAACACTGCTCTGTTCTGCTGGCCAGCTTGCCTGTGCCATGGTCTGAATGTTTATGTCCACTTGAAATCTATCTGTTGAAACCTAATTTCCTATGTGAGAGTATTTTGAGGTGGGGCCTTTGGGAGGTGATGAGGTCGTGGCGGCAGGTCCTTCATGATGGGACTAGTGCTCTTGTAAAAGAGGTCCAAAGAAAGCCGGGAGTGGTGGCTCACGCCTATAATCCTAGCACTCTGGGAGGCCGAGGCAGGCGGATCGCTCAAGATCAGGAGTTTGAAACCAGCCTGAACAAGAGCAAGACGCCATCTCTACTAAAAATAGAAAGAAATTAATTGGCCAACTGAAAATATATAGAAAACTTTAGCCGGGCATGGTGGCACATGCCTGTAGTCCCAGCTACTTGGGAGGCTGAGGCAGGAAGGTCGCTTGAGCCCAGGAGTTTGAGGTAGCTGTGAGCTAGGCTGATGCCATGGCACTCTAGCCCAGGCAACAGAGTGAGACCCTGTCTCAAAAAAAAAAGAAAAAAAAAAGGAGACCCAGAGAGCCCCCTGGCCCGTCCGCCACATGAGGTTACAGCGAAAAGACTGCTGTCTATGAGCCAGGAAGGGCCCTCAGCAGACACAAACTGCGGGCACCTTGACCCTGGACTTCCCAGCCTCCAGAACCATGAGAAATAAATTTCTGTTGTTGAAGCCACCCAGTCTGTGGTGTTTTGTTACAACATCCGCGTGGACTGGCAGTCTCCGTCTTCACAGCGCCACCCCTGAGCACAGCGGCCGTCCAGCGGCCCGAGCCTCCCCCATGTTCTTCACAACCATTTTGGCTCTTCCAGGTCTTTGCATTTTCACATAACTTATAATTTTTTCAAAAAAGTTTTGGTAAGTTTTTACTTTGAAATAATTTTAATTTTATAGGAAATTTGTGAGAACAAAGAATTTCTGTAGATACTTCACCTCTGTTCTCCAATTGGTGATGCTTGATCCTTCCCTCTCTCTCTCTGAATATATGCAATATATATATATTATTTTTTCTGACAGTTTCAGAGTAGATCACAGACATGTTGCTCCTTTATCCCCGGATACTTTGGTAAGTTTGCCCTAAGAATAAGGACGGTATTTTAAGGACCACATGCGTAATTATCAAAATCAGAAACATGACATGTATGCAGTACCGTTACCGACCTACAGACTTTATCTATAATTTGCCAATCAATTTTCCCAACAACGTCCTTTTATGCAGAAAAGTTCTGGTCCAGGATCCAGTCCACACCACATGTTGCACTTAGTCCTCATGTCTCTTCAGTTTTCTCTCATCTGGAACATTCTCCAGTCTATCTTTGTCTTTTGAGACCTTGACATTTTGACCAGGCACTTTGTAGCATTTCCTCGGTTAGGGGCTATCTCATGTTTCTTCCTGATTAAACTAAGGTTGTGCATTTTGGCAGGAGAACCGCAGAAGTGAGGTGATGCCCTTTGCAAAGGCAGCATCAGGAGCACCTGGCGCCCTGGCCGCGGGGTTGAGGAGGTATCTAATAGGCCTCTCTTCTGTAAAGGTGATGCTTTCTTCTTCTGTAGTTAGCATATGTTCAGGGAGGGGATACTTTGCTACTGTGCAAATATCCTGTTTCACAGCACCCTTTCTTCCACCAGTGTCAGCATCGTGGATGATTCTTGCCTGAGCCGGTTGTCACGGTGGTGGTTGCCAAACGGTGATTTTCTAACTCCATCATTCCTGCTTCCTTTATTAGCTGGTGTTCTGTGTTCAGTGGTGTCTCCTAAACTCATATGATGGTGTCCTCACCCCAGCACCTGAACACGTGCTACCTTACTAGGAGTTCGGGTCCATACAAGTTAAAATTAGGTTATTAGGGTGGGCCCGAATCCAGTAAGACTGGTGTCCTGATATCAAGGGAAGTTAAGGAAGGCACAGAGACACGGGCAGAAGGAAGACGTCATGAAGACCCAGGGAGAAGAGGGCTATCTACAAGCCAGGGAGGGAGGCTGGGTGGATTCTCCCTCAGACTCAGAAGACGCCAACCCTGCCCGCACCTTGACCTTGGACTTGCAGCCTCCAGAGCTGTGAGACGGTGCGTTTCTGTTGTGATGGGTTGTGGCAGCCCCAGGAAACAGGTGCAGTTTTCTCTCATGAGGAGGAGCCCTTCCGACTTGCTTGTTGATTTACTCTCTCTGATCAGCGTGGACTCGCGGGACTTTGCGGCTCACAGTGCCCCAGGCGTGTGCGAGGGTCCCACACGCTGGTGCCGTGACCTGTGCCCCACCTGGTCACTCTCTGTGCCTGGGACACGTCAGGCTCACTTTGTTCTCTCCCCAGGCCTCACCTGAAGTCAGCCACTTCCCCACAGAGCTCTGGGTCCTGTGATTGTAGAGTGACATTTGAAAAGGAAGATGTGCGTGTCACATAAGAGTTTTGAAACAGCTTAGAGTCAAGGTCCATGAAAAAGATTTGTTGGAATTGTGGTGGGATTTCAATGATCTATGGAACACTTCAGGGAGCATGGATGTCTTGACAAAAATGAGTCATTCTCTTGGTAAACTCTCCATTTTATTAGGTTTTCTTCAAGTTGTCACACTAATATTTTAGGGTTTTCCGTCCAGAAATAGGGCATATCAGTTAGATTTATTTCTAACATTTTGATGTCTTTTGATGCTATTTAAAATAGTTTTAGGTGTTCTAAAACTTTGATTTTCTTACTGTTTGTTATTGATACATTAAAATATAGTTGATTTTTTCCTTTTGATCTTATGTCCAATAAACCAATTCACTAGTTCTAATAATATATTTGTAGATTATTTTGGATTTCTACACACACAATCATATCATCAGAGAAGTGGTGATAGGTATTTCTGCATCCTTACAATCTCAAAGGAAAACTTTCAGCATTTCATAGTTGAGCATGTTTGCAGTAGGTTTTCTGTCCATGAATACTTACTATTGTATTATAAAAGTTTCTTTCTACTGTGTTTACTAAGATTTTTTCTAAAATCACTAGTAAATGTTGAATTTTACTAAAAGCATCTATTTATATCTATTGAGCTAATCATATGATATTTCTTCTCTTTTCTGTTGGTATAGGAAATTACATCAATTGTCAAATATTAAAAGAACCTTGCATTCCTTGTTTAAGCACAAATTGATCACAATGTGTTATATTTTTTATATATGCTGGGTAAAATTTGCTAACACTTTGTTTAGGACTAAGTCTGTTCCAGATGTGTAACAAAATACCACAGACTGGGTGACTTTTAATAAGAGAAATTTATTTCTCACAGTTCTGGAGGCTGGGAAGTTCAAGATCAAGACACTGGCAGATTTTGTGTCTGGTGAGGGCCCTTCCTAGTTCATACACAGCCATCTTTGTGCCGTAACCTCACGTGGAGGAGGCGGGGGGCTCTCTGGGCCTCTTTTATATGAGCACTAGCCCCACCATGGGGGGTCTGCCCACATGACATCATCACCCCCCAAAGGCCCCACCTCTAAATGCTCTCATATTGGAGATTAGGTTTCAATATATGAATTTTGAGGAGGGGGCACAAGCATTCAGTCTATGGTAAGAACTAAGTGACAAAACTATGGTGGCCTCATAAAATGAGCTGGGATATGGGTCTAATTTTTCATGAGACATTGGCTTTATTTTCTTCTTTTAATGTTTGGCAGAAATTATAGGTAAGTTGAATTCTATCAATAGTAAATTATATTTTTATAGAAACTAGTCCATTTAATCCAAATTTCAAATAATTATTATAACATTTTTCATTACATTCTCTTATTGCCATGTTAATTCTCCAAAAATTGTAGTGATGACCCCTTTTCATTCTCTTTTTTTTTAGAGGCCATGTCTTGCTGGAGTGCAGTAGTGACAGATCATAGCTCACTGTAACCTCAAACTCCTGGCCTCAAGTGATGCTCCTGCCTCAGCCTCCCAAAATGCTGGCTTATAGGTGCACACTACCATGCATGGCTAATTTTTTAATTTTTTGTAGCAATGGGGTCTTGCTGTGTTGCTCAGGCTGGTCTTGAAGTCCTGGCCTCAAGTGATCCTCCCGCCACGTGGGGGTGTAAGTGCTGGGTGCGCCTTGTGACTTTCTTTTGCTTGTCAGACATGAGCCACCATGCCAGCCCACTTTTCATTCTTGATGTTGAATCTGTTTTCTGTCCCACTCTTCTCTCTTTCCTTGGTCACTTTTGCCAGAGGATTATTTATTTTACTGGACTTCTCCAAGAACCAAGTTTTAGTTTTATTGATTCTCTTTATTGTGTGTCAACTCTCTCATTGATTGCTGCTGTTGACTTTATTGTGTTTTTCCACCTAGCTTTTTTGTGTTTATTGTTTTTTCCAACTTCTTGAATGCCAGCCTCCCCTACCCTCGACCTCTTCACTGGCCTGGCCATTCTACACATCTTGTTTTCTCCCCATGCCAAAGAGCAGATGTTTGCATACTTTCCACTTTTCTTGTGTGCTCCACAGAGACTCTGTTTCAGTTACCCAGACAGTTATTATTGGAAGAAGAAATTCCTCGCTTACACATTTTTAATTTCTGTTATTTATGAGTCTACTGTCCATATTCAATATGAGAAAAGTAACGAAGAAGTAAACATGGTTTTGAACAAATGTACTGGAACAGACCCATCCACGTAAATGTGATTTTGGCCAGGTAGTCGGCTTGCAAAGGTGCATATCTGTTTCAAAGGTGCTACTGTGCTCAGTGCTTTTGGAGCTCTTCCTTAGAAAAGTTCTTAAGGCCAGTCTTTAAAACATGAGTCTTTTTTGAAAAAAAGTTTTGTTTTTTAGAACAGTTTTAGATTTATAGCAAAAGTGAGCTGAAGATACAGAGCGTCTCCACATAGCCCTGCCCCCACTCACCCACAGCCGCCCCCACTGTCAACATCCTCCGCCAGGGTGGCGCGTGGATCACAGTCCACCAACCTGCGCTGACTCATCGTTATCAGCTGTAGTTTACATGAGGGTTCACGCTTGGAAAACACCCCTCTTTTTAAAAAAATCTCGTTCTCCCTGTTCCCCTTCTCCCAAATAAAATGCCTTATTCTGCATGACAAATTACCTTATCGGACATTGTTCTAGTTATTTTGCCTCTTTGAAAAATGAAATTTTCATTTCAAAGAAAGAAGTTTTGCAACAGTATGGAATACCCCATGGGTCCAAAATACAGTTCCTTGTGGAAAACCCCAAATGTGCTTCATATACCCTGGCTGTTCAGTGTTGGGTGTGCTGTGTGGTTGTGTTCTTGGTTGCCAGACTGATGTGTGTGTACGAACACACCCTATGGCAGTGTAAGTGCCCGGTGCACCTTGTCACTTTCTTTTGCTTGCTGGACGGGTGATGCGTGTGAACAGACAGCATTGCAGTGCATGTTGAGCTAAGTTAGTGTGCACACTTTCTGTGCCCTGAGAAGCAGATCATCATCACGTCACTGCTTAGTTTTGATCCTTTTATAGGTTCAAAACTCTGTAACTTCTCTTCAAGAAATGAAATTTTTTTCACCTAATATACAGCCTAAAATCAGAAGATTAGAATTGCATTAAATTGTAGCTTCCAGCTGAATTTCTTGAAACCTGTATTCAGCTCAGAATTATCTCCTCCTCAATTTATTCAAAGTCTCTGAATAATGTGGTCAGATCATGATGACTGATGAATCTGAAGTCACCTTCAAGATTAAAGCCTGGGCTTATTAGGGAGAGAATTTTCAAGCCATCTGAAACCTTAAATCATGAAGAACTTGAAGACAATTTGTCAGTAGCTATCAAAATTAGAAACGCACCTTCAACTCAGTTATTTTATCTTTTCTATGCTACTGAAACAGTTGCACAAGTGCCCAAGGGCATGTGTCCAAGTTATTGTAGCATTATTTATAGTAGTAAGTGATTAGAAACAATCTAAATATCTGTTACTAAGGGAACATAGGCAAAATTTGCAGTGCATTCACACTACAGAATGTTGCTCAGCCATCAAAAAGAATGAGGAGAATCTACATGCCCTCACAGGAACAGCTGTGAGAGAGGAAAAGCTAAGAGGAAGGTATGTGCAGCTGCTGTGGAAGACACTCTGGATACTCCTCAGAAGGTTAAATGTAGAGCTGCCGTATGACCCAGCACGTCCACTCCTAGGTATATACCTAAGAGAATTGAAGACATGTATCCACACAAAAGCCTGCACACAAATGTTATAGTGACAACATATGTCATAATAGCCAAACAGCAGAAGCAGCCCGAAGGCCCATCAACTGAAGAGTGGATAAACAAGGTGTGGTCTGTCCACACCGTGGAATATCGCTTGCCAATAAAAAGGAGTGAAGCACTGACGCGTGCTACAGTGTGGATGAGCCTTGAACACATCCTGCTCAGAGAATGGCCCATTGCAAAAGACCACATATTGTGTGGTTCCATTCATGTGAAATGTCTAGAACAGCCAAATTTGTAAAGACAGAAAATAGATTCGTGGCTGCCCAGGGCTCAAGAGAGCACTGGAGAGTGGCTACTGAGGTAAGGGAATTTGCTCTGGGGTTATGACCACGTTCTGAAGTTACCTAGTGGTGATGTGCAACTCCCTGGATACACTTAGAGCTACTGAATTTTAAACTTTACAGTGGTGAATTTGTGGCATGTGAATTGTATCTCAATAAGGCCATCATCAAAAAATTAATACAGACGGTGCAGAAGATTTTTGTTAAAAACTTGTATGTAAGTTTAGACAGGGGATGGGGAGGTTGTCCTGAGATGTTCACTGTGGTTCTTGGGTTGGGAAATTGGGGAAGATGCTTTGTATCCTCAGATCCTTTATCAATGCATTATACCCCACGTTACATGAACTTATGAACTTTTTATAAGTATATATTACTTTTGTAATTAAAAAGAAGAATTCTTGGGGGAAGAAAGAAAAAAATTGCTCTTTAAGAATAAGATCTGACAGCAGAAGCTGTGAAAGAAGAGAATGATAAGTCAATTTCATAAAAAATTAACATCTTCATGGAAAAATATCAACTTATGGGAGAATATAATTAAAAACAAATCTCGGCCAGGCGCGGTGGCTCACGCCTGTAATCCTACCACTCTGGGAGGCCCAGGCTGGTGGATCGCGCAAGGTCAGGAGTTCGAAACCAGCCTGAGCAAGGGTGAGACCTCGTCTCTACTATAAATAGAAAGAAATTAATTGGCCAACTAAATATACATAGAAAAAATTAGCCGGGCATGGTGGCACATGCCTATAGTCCCAGCTACTCGGGAGGCTGAGGCAGGAGGATCGCTTGAGCCCAGGAGTTTGAGGTTGCTGTGAGCTAGGCTGACGCCACGGCACTCATTCTAGCCCAGGCAGCAGAGTAAGACTCTGTCTCAAAAAATAAATAAATAAATAAATAAATAATAAAATAAAATAAAAACAAATCTCCTGCCAACCTAGAAACCTCACCACAAAAGTAGGAGAGAAAGAAAACAATGTTTTTAACTGAGTAAGCATGAAACCAGAATGTGATGCGAATCACAGGACTTCCGTCAAAAACTTCAACGACAGAAAGAAATCTCATCTTTGTACAACCGAGCAGAGACAACCTGTACATACATGTCAAGAGAAAGAAGGAAGAGGACTTGAAAACACCATGCGTCACACTTAGTTCATCCTAAATTCACCTGGTAACGGGACAACCATCTGTGTTTGCTAATTGCTTTTATCCAAAGGAAAAAGACAACTTCTCACATCTTCACGACAGGAGGTGAGCTTGCAGCCGGGAGCCAGGCACCAACCAAAGTCAGCTCCTACCCACCCATGGAACTGGGAGAAGAGGGGCGCTATCATCCTCCTAGATGGTTGCATGCGTTTAAAGAGTGGCTTCCAGGTCTGTGGGAAAGATGGCCCTGTGCTGCAATGCTGCCAAGGGGCTTATTTGGTTTTAAAAATATTCACGCATATCTCAGAGAGATGGAGAAAGAATTTACAATAACAAATTTTCTAAAGGAAATGCTCTAAGAAAAGAAAGGAAGGAATCTCTTACCCCTTTTTTGCACCAGGGGAAATTAATTTTTAAATCTTTTTTGTTTTGCATTTACCCTTACAGAGCAAAGGCTGTATCATACACAAAGGGCTGTGTCTCTAATATATGAAGACTTCCTGCATGCCCTGCCATTCTTGCCTACTCTCTTGCCATGTGGCCATATAAATTTGCATAAACTTACGTAGGGCAATTTGACAAAATCTATCAACATTGAAATTAATGTGACCTATCATTTCTACTTTTAGAAATTTATCTCACAGATTTACTCACATAAGTAGAAAAAGATATATGAACCCAAGGATGTTCACTGAAAAAATTTAAAAACTGTTTATTCTGGAAAATGTTAAACAAATACAAAAGTAGACAAAGAAATAATGAATTTGCCATATCTCAGTTCCAGTGGTTATCAACTTGCAGGCAATCTCGGTTTGACTATTTTCTCACCCGCTTCTACTTGTCTTGTAACATTTTGAAACAAGTCATAGACTTCCTATGTTTTGCCCATACACATTTCAATGTATATTTAAAAAAAAGTAAGAACTCCTAAAAACAATGCCAATCAAACCTAAACAAAGTAACAATTATTCCTTAGTATCATTAGGCACCTAATCGGTGTATGAATTTTCAATTTTATTATAAATGTCATAACTTGTTTTAATAATTTGTTTATTTCAGGATATTAATCAATTCCAGATATTTTGATTGGTTCTTATGTCTTTTAATCTGCAAATTTTAAATTTCACATTTTTTTAAAAGAAACCAAGTTGTTTTCCCCATGGAGTTTCCCGTAGTTTGGGTTTTGCTTCTTGCACCTTCTTTTTCCATTTAATTGATTCTTTTGTACTCTGAGTTTTCTGTAAGTTGGTAGTTGGATTCAGAGGTTTGGTCACATGCAGGTTTTATATTTTTTTACAAGGATGTGTAGGAGTAGTGTACTCTTCCATCAGTAGGTACAAAAATATTTTAAATAGCAACAGATATAAAACAACTGGAATGTCCATCAACAGAGAGTTGATTGAATCATTATGGTGCATACACACAATAGGATATCAGGCAACCCTATGCACATTTACTTGGAAATATTTACAAGATGTATTAATAAATTTTAAAAAGTGCTAAAGAGGATGTACAGCAGGAAACATTTGTTTTCCTTTGTTTTCTTATTTTGGAAAAAATATTTAATTCTAGAAAATCGTAAAGTATAACACTGTTTTAGTTTCCAAGGGCTGCTGTAAGAAAATGCCACAAACTAGGTGACTTAAAACAGCAGAGATTTATGGTCCCCCAGTTCTGGAGGCCAGAAGTCTGAGATCGAGATGCTGGCAGGGCCGCGCTCCTTCCAAGGGGTCCAGGGGAGGACTCACTCTTGCCGCTTCTGGTGGTCGTGGCCATACCTGGTGTTGCTCAGCTTGTACACTCTCCCTCCCATCTCTGCCTCGTTGTCACATGGCTGTGTCCCTGTGTGTGTTCTCATCATCTTCCCTCTGTGCATGCCTGTCTGTGTTTCTACTTATAAGGACACTAGTCCCATTGGAGTAGGGCCTACCCCTACTCCAATGTGACCTCATTTTAACTTAACTAGTTATGTCTGCAGTGACCCTATTTTCAAATAAGGATACACTCTGAGGTCCCAGGAGTTAGGACCTCACCTATCTTTCGGGTGGAGGATGCAATTTAACCCACAACAAATATAATAAGCATTCTGTGTCCACCACCCTGAATTTTAAAGAATGTTAACATTTAGTCATATTTACTTTAGACTAAAAAATAAAACAAATAAAACATTACTGGTAATTATAAAATCAAAGTCTCCCTGGTGACTTTTTCCAGCCCTGTTCTCCTTCTCTCCCCAGAGGGAATCCCTGTCCTAAGTCTCATGTGTGTATCCTTTCAGGCAATAGTATTTTAATTTTACTACAAAAATGCACACAGACACACATATAGCAGTACAAACATCTTCCTTTGTGATTGCGGACATTTACACCAAATGTACCTATTGTACACATCTTCCTGAAGTAGCTCTTCTCGTTCCCAGAATTATATTTTCATATTTAAAATGGGCCTTGTAAATAGCATACAATTGGGCTTGTTGCTTATCTAACCTAACAGTCTCTGTCTTTTAGACCACTCATATTGAATATGATTATTGATAACACTTGGATTAAAATCTTCTATCTTGTTAGCTATTTTTTATTTGTTCCTTATGTTTTGTTTTTATTTCTTCTTTTTTGCCTTCTCTTGATTTAATTTAACTTTTTTTAAAGAATTTCACCTCCACTGTTTATTATTTATAAAGTTTTATTAAAAAAGTTTCTCTGTGGTTGCCCTCAGGTTTACATTATGCATCTTAAATTACTCAGTGTGGGCCTTCCTGCGGCGTCCCCAGCCTCACGTGCGGCACAGGCAGGCTGTGTTTCTTTTCGGAAGGTGCTCCCGGGTCCACGTCTGCGCTCATTCAGGTTGTTGGCCAAATTTGGTTCCCTGTGGCTGTAGGACTGAGCTTGCAGGCCCTGGCAGGCTGTAGACAGGGCTGCACTTTGCTCCTGGAGGCCCCCACTTCCCTCTCCTGCTTTCATGCGTTCTGCCTCCAGCAGTTAAAGGTCGAGTTGCTCACGTGCTTTGACTTTCTCTGCCTTCTCCTCCTGCCCCATCTCTTTTCCTCCCTGAAGCGAATTCTCTATTTTTAAAGCCTTTTGTATAATATTTAGCTTTGGCCCACCTGATCATGCAGGATAATCCTCCCTGTTTTAAGATTCATAACCTTAACTACATTTGCAAACCCGTCTTTGCCATGTAGCATGCCATATTCATAGGTTCTAGGAATTAAGGCCTGGATGTCTTTGGGGATGGGGGCATTCTGTCATTTACAGATACCGTAGTTCTTCTGTCTCAAGAACTTTCTTTAACATTTCTTGTGGTGTATATTTGCTGGCAATGAATCCTCTAAGTTTTGGCCAGGCGCAACGGCTCACACCTGTAATCCTAGCACTCTGGGAGGCTGAGGCGGGCGGATCGCTCAAGGTCAGGAGTTCGAAACCAGCCTGAGCAAGAGTGAGACCCCATCTCTACTAAAAAAAAAATAGAAATTAGCTGGACAACTAAAAATATGTAGAA
>CAUYRT010044267.1:0-13773 GCA_963574885.1 Lepilemur ruficaudatus | reverse complement strand
TTAGTAGAGACAGGGTCTCGCTCTTGCTCAGGCTGGTGTCGAACTCCTGACCTTGAGCAATCCGCCCGCCTCGGCCTCCCAGAGTGCTAGGATTACAGGCGTGAGCCACCGCACCTGGCCATTTCATGACAATTTAAGAGCATTAACAAAATAAGATATGAAAAAACATTATACAGAATTACAAAAATTCAGAAATGAGGTACTACAACATAAAAGTAATTAGACGCTGGGTGTGGTATACGCCCGTATTCCCAGCACTCTGGAAAGCTGAGGCAGGAAGACTGCTTGAGGCCAAGAGTTCAAGGTTACAGTGAGCTGTGATCAGGTCACTGTACCCCACAGCCTGGGTTGACAGAGTGAGACCCTGTCTCTAAAAAAAATTAAAAATACTAAACTAGGTTGGGTGTGATGGCTCACGCCTGTATGTAATCCTAGCACTCTGGGAGGCCAAGGCAGGCGATCACTCAAGGTCAGGAGTTCGAAACGAGCCTGAGCAAGAGCGAGACCCCGTCTCTACTAAAAATACAAAGAAAAAGCCATATATATAAAAGCCATAGCGTGCAAGAACTCACAGAATACCATTCCCACAAGTGTTTTCTGAGAAATCTACTATAAAAAACTTCAGACAACCAAAATGATTTAGAAAATATTGACATAAGGACTGGTGGTAAGCATTAAGCATATATTAAAGAATTAAGCTACTAATGATAGCACTAAATGAGAGTTATATGGGGGGAAATAATACCATGTATTATTATGTATTATTACGTATTATTATTATGTTTTATTATTATTTCACCATGCTCTGGTGACATAAAAGCACAACCATTTTAAAACATGAGGAGAGGCTGGGCTCGGTGGCTCACGCCTGTAATCCTAGCACTGGGAGGCCAAGGCGGGTGCATTGCTCAAGGTCAGGAGTTCGAAACCAGCCTGAGCAAAAGCGAGACCCCGTCTCTACTAAAAAATTGCAAAGAAATTAATTGGCCAACTAAAAATACATAAAGAAAAAATTAGCCGGGCATGGTGGCGCATGCCTGTAGTCCCAGCTACTCAGGAGGCTGAGGCAGAAGGATTGCTTGAGCCCAGGAGTTTGAAGTTGCTGTGAGCTAGGCTGACACCAGAGCACTCTAGCCTGGGCAACAGAGTGAGACTCTGTCTCAAAAAAAAAAAAAAAAAAAGAGGAGAGAATGGGGAAATAATATAATATTGATAAATTATTAGTATTGTGTGTAGTAATTTGGGAAAAAAGAAATGAGTAACTATGTAGTATTATGGTTTTGTCATTCCAAGTGTCATTGAGAACCAGAATTTGGTGTGAAAGGAAGGAGAACAAACATTAGACAGATATGGTTGAGTAAAAAACCCTTAGCACAAAATGTGAATTGGAAGTATCAGTACAAACTCATGAGGTAATATGTATTTTCCTCAAAAAAGGCCTAGAAAGAATGATCAACCCAACAGCAATGAGAATTCCTAGGACCTAAACTAAAATTCCATTTCCCACAAAAAAAATCAAGGTTTCTTAGAGAAATGGTTGATTCCAGATCTGGAGGAGAAAATGTACAAAATGAGTCTAGAACATTTCTCCATGGGAGATAGCAAGGAAGCTACAAAAACTACTAGGCTCAGGAGTCAACCTCAAGAGGCTCCCATTTGTCAAAAATGGAACAATTTGAGCATCGAAAAGGATAGTAACTGCAATGATTTAAAACACATTAACTGTATTTAAATTTATGAAATCAAATGATTCTAAAAAATACAAACTAATTGGTCACCTTCGAAGAATAATTGGAAACCAATTTATCACTTTTTGAAAATGGATCCTGCCTCTCCTATACCACTGGGTAACCAAAAGAGTTGAGGGGAAGTTTCCCCTTATGGAAATATTTTAGCTCATAAATATAGAAGGAATGATAGAATTAAAATATCATCATCTTGGGATCCTTATTAAGTTACTAGATCTAGGCATTGAGCATCAGTGGCTGCTAACACCACAAAGAGAAGTAACCAGCTTGTGTGCCTCCAGACAGAACACAGTATTGCCTATGAAGTAGTCTTGCCAAAAAACTGAACCAAAGGATAGTCAAGCTTCTAGATCCAAGTGCCAATTTACTGTAAATACAGAAGACAAAAGAACATACTAGCAGCACCATGCAAATGGAATCAGCAAAATTCAGACTCTAAGAAACTCTGTAAGTCAACGAATTCATTTGCTTCAAATTTAAAATGTAAGGGGAAAAAAAAACAATGGAGGTAACTTCTGGTTTAGAAAAGGTTTAAGAGATGTTAAGTAAAAGGAGACAAAAACCAAGCCATAATACTTACAGATGATTATTTGGGTAATAAAACTATAAAGAAAAGCAGGGCATGAATACTATATAAGTCAAGACAGTGGTTCTCAGCCTGAGCAAGAGTAAGAGCCCATCTCTACTAAAAATGGAAACATTAGCTGGGTGTCATAATACATGCCTGTAGTCCCAGTTATTTGGGAGGCCAAGGAGAGAAGATTGATCCTTCTGCCTCAGCCTCCTGAGTAGCTGGGACTACAGGCATGCGCCACCACGCCTGGCTAATTTTTTCTATTTCTGGCAGAGACGTCTCGCTCTTGCTCAGGCTCTTCTCAAACTCCTGAGTTCAAATGATCCAACCGCCTCAGCCTCCCAGAGTGCCAGGATTACAGGCATGAGCCACCGCAACCGGCCTTGATTAGTTTATTTTAATTCACAAAAGGTCTGAGAAGCCACATAAAAAGTAATCTGCCTTGGAAATAACAGAGTCTCACTGACTCATAAAAAAGGAGCCCTCTACATTCAAGACATTTTTAGATTTACAGCCTATCTTTTACTATAACTAAAACACATTAACTTTGAAAATACTCAACTCTATGTATTAGACAGTTGCGTGCCCATCTATTTCACATGAGCAATTGTCAAGAAATTTTACCTGGAAAATTACAGAGCATATATAAAAAGTCAAGAACTACTCACTCATGTTTAAGGCAGCCATCCCTCCTTGTGGAGCTGCTGGGTAGACATTCGGTACATTCGTGGTCATAAAATCTGCAATCTGCTGTAATGCCAATAGGCCTGTGGGATTCTTCCCCTTCTTAAATTGTTCCTGTATCATTGATTCCAGTTCTTCACAGAAAGCCTAATAAAAGGCATATTAAAACAGTGAGAAACCATTTATTTTCTATTCCTTAGGGTGTTGGGAGATAAAAGAAGCTATTGTAAATACCAATTTTTTGTTTTCATCCAGTGTTGAATAGGCAAGTGGATATTCTCACGCATTACTGTTGGGAGTATAAACTCATACATTTTTTTCTGGAAAGTAATTTAACAATACAAACACTTAAAAATGTTAAGAGGAATTCTATCCCTAGGAATTTATTTTAAGGAAATAACCAGAATGTGCTGAAAGATTTATTCATTAGGATGTTCATTCCAGAATTACTGATAAAAGGAAAAAACATCCTACATTTCACACAACAGAGGATTGACTAAATACACTGGGCATTCTATGCATGCATTCAACATGAAAACCCCCCAAAAATTAAATAGCATAAAATTGCTCTTGACATATTCTTGAATAAAAAATGTTATAAAGTAACAAAGTTTTTTATGAGAGTAAATACTTATCTAAGAATAGAAAAAGATTAAAAGTAAATACATCAAGATATTAATTATAACTTAGTGACAGAAATATTAATAACTTTCATATTCTAATTTGTGCTTTTCAGTATTTTCTTCAAAATACTTTTCAAATTACTTTTTAAAAGTGAAAAAGGGAACCCTAAAACATCCATCTTTTATCAAATAATCCTAAATTAGGCAAAAGAAATCCAATTGGATTGATGGAGATTTTAATATAAAGTCACTATTTTTATAGTTTCCCCAAACTATCCTAAAATAATTTTTTCACATATCCAATATGTGATGTATTTCCAATATGTATTTCCAATAAAGAAATACATATCTCCTTGTCAAATAGTTATGAGTGATCTCTAATATGAAAATATGGGTTCACTGGATGATGATCCATGTCTGATTATATGTGCTCCAGGACTCCGGATGATTCCATATTAAACTTTTTCCTAGTTTTCCATTGCTTGAGTTGAAAAGATATTGTAGGATATTGCCAAGGGACAGTCTAAGCATACCTATCACTTGGGAGAGGTATACAACAAACAAATGTATTGCTGTTAACTGAATCGTAGAAAAGAATGTCAGTCAAGAGCCCTATGAGGAGCCTCTGTCTACCAAATCATGATAAATAATGTCACAGACTACTACTTCTGTGGTAGTCTATGAGGAAAGGAAAAGCTGGGAGATGCTTTGACTATAAGCCAGAAATAAAAAAAATTACCAAAATGTGATTATTTGGCCATCTTTGTTATCAATGCACAATGCACTGATACATAGATTTTTTGTTTTTCTATTTTATTTTATTTTTTTGAGACAGGGTCTTGCTATGTTACCCAGGCTGGAATGCGGTGGCCCAATCATATCTCACTGCAAGTTCAAACTCCTGGGTTCAAGTGATCCTCCCACCTCAGCCTCCTGAGTAGCTGGGACTATAGGTGTGCACCACCACACCTCGCTGTATATATAGATATATATGCACAGATAAAGATAGATATAGATAAAGAGACAGATGGTGTCTACTAAACATCACAGACAATGCTGGTCACAGGAGATGCAAAAGCTGAATTAAACAAGCTTCCTGCCCTCACCCACTCTCGGTCTGAAAATTCAAGCAATCTATTTCAATGGTTTTCAAATCCACATACATATCTATGGAAAGCTTAATATAACATACACTACTAAGTACTAGGGACTGTTTTAGGCACTAAGAATATGCAAATGATAAGATGGAACTTAAAGCTTAGCAAGGAAATCACTAAAAGAAACCACAGTACAGGAGCCTTATGCATCAACAGCATTCCAGATGACCTCTACAAGCAGTAAGGATGCACAGCACAGAGCTAAGCTCACCAGTGACGAGTGACAGCCTAGGCCCACCCATCTGGACCCCAGCATCTGGCTCTAGCCACCAGCCTAACGACCATGCGTGCTACTTTGATCTTAACTCCTGATGGTTCAACATCCACATCCTCACCTCTCAGCTTCCAGACTTCCTCTTCTCTGATGACTCTGCTGTCCATCCAACTTACCTCAGTCTCCCACTTCCATGGTCAAGTCCTAGACCTGTTCATTCCTAGTAACTGTGCCCCTCTTCAATCTCAAAGCCAAGTATGTGCTCTCCAACCACCCCAACCTGGCATTCAGCTCACTCTATTTACTGTCTATTCGTGATCCTTTAAAAACCCTTCTGACCACCCCCCTTACCTGCTCTGTCCCGACCTCTCTGGCCTGGCTTAGAGCCACTGCAATGATAACACTGTAACCATTCCCTTGCTTACACCTTCAACTCTACCACTTCACCTGGCAAAACCCTGGTTAACTTCAACTCTTCCTCCTTCTACTCATGCTATACCAAGTGGCTGGAAGGGAAAAACAAAGACCAGTCCACATAACCATGCTGCGCTGCCTGCCTCACTGTAACTTCATGACCACAGATCTCAAGTGTACCCTTCATCTGAACCCAGAGACTGTACTAGACTTTCCTTGCCCATTCCCTCTCCTACTCTTCACACCATCTCTCTCCTCCAACCTCCTATACTATTCCCTGTGCCCATTCTCAATGGAAGGCTCCCCTTGCCATTTTACTGTGAATAGAGAACCTATCAGAAAAAAACTTTCCCAAGTTTGAGGGTCTTCTACACTCTACCTTCTATTTGGCCCCCAAAATGAGAACATGAGCTAATCAAGTTTCATAGGGCCCTCTTTGCTCTCCCTGGAGTAGGCTGGCCAGTAGCACCAGCAAAGGGGAGAAATCCACTCCCAGTCACACCACCTTGTTTTCTTTCATTCAGCCTTGTGACACCATTCTTGAAACTGCTTGTGTCCTTAGATCAAACTGAGGGGCCTTCAGGACTCAAACCTTTCAGTGCGCAACACATTCCAAGCAACTGCCCAGTGCTAGGTCCTGAGGTGGATGCAAGGGACGCAGAGATAGGTAACATGCTAGCTAGCCTGGAAGGTCTATTCAGACCAGATGGTTGGTGGCAGGTTTTTGTGAAACTAATGGATCTTAAACTTTAGGGCCCTTCACTTGCATGGGCTCCTGGGAGAGCAGGGAGTTGCTAAAAGGTATGGAGTGTCCCAGGTGGAGAGGGGAAGCTACCTTGAGATCAGGAAATAATTCTGTGTGTTTCTAACAAATTGCCTAAAAAAAAAAAGAGAACTTTCCCAAGTTCCCTCTCAAATCTAGCCAACTATTGGCAACTATGCCCACAGAGTCTGCCTTCCTATCCCCAAAATCAACCTCTCCACCTGTGTGCTGGATCCCACCCCATCCCTACCCCGTTGCCTACTCGGGGACCTGGCGCCATCTCCTGGGTCATCAGATTTTCTCTCTCTATTGGATATTCCCATCAGCATGCAAATACACTATCATTTCACCCATCTTACAGTAAAAATTATCTTTCAATCTTATATCCCCCTCCAACTACTGCCTCTTTGCACACAAATGAGCAAAAGGCCTCAAAAGAACAGCCTATCTTTGCTGTCTCTGATTCCTTTCCTCATATTTTGAGTCCACTGAATCTGCCTTTTACCCCCATCTGCCATATTCCTCAAAATCACCAAAGACCCACACACTGTTAAATCCAACAACTAGTCTTCACTTTCCCGGCCTGTCGGTACCACTTGACACAGCTGGCCGTTTCCTCACGTGGAATGACTTTCTTTACTTGACTTCTCCTGATTTTCTTCTGATGTCATTATCTGTTCCTTCTCAGGCTTTTGCTAGTTCTTCCTCTTCTCTCAAAATATAAATGTCTCATTATCCAAGAGTACAGTCCTCTTCTATACCAACACTCACTCCCTTGGTGAGCCCATCTACACACATTGATGTACTGAGGATTCCCAAGTTGAGATCTTTGCCTAGATAGATCTCTCCCTAAATTCCAAACAAAGAAATCCAACTTCTGTTGCGGATTGCTAAAACTGGAACTCCTGAGTTTCCCTCCCACCACACCTGCACCTTCTCTATCTTCCACATCTCCTCAGTAAATGCTAACTTGTTTCCAATATCTCAGGCCTAAAACCTTGCAGTCATCTCTAAGAACACTCTTTCTCCACTCCACCATTAACCTAAAGTAAAAAGAATTAAAGTTAACACTGCATTGTACTCACTATGCTCTAGATGCTATTCTTTTTTCTTTCTTTCTTTTTATTGTTTATTTGTTTGTACAGACAGGTTCTCGATCTGTCACTGAGGCTGGAGTGCAGTGCCATGATCATAGCTCACTAACCTCAAACTCCTGGCCTCAAGCCTTCATCTCCCAATGTGCTGGGATTATAGGCGTAAGCCACTGTGCCCAGCCCAGATGCTATGCAAAGAGCTTTATATATATTCATTCACTTGATCTTCATAGCAACCCTAAGAGGTAAGCAGTACTTTTACGATCCCTATGTTTTAGATGGAGAAACTGAGGTATGGAGAAGTTTGGAAACTTGACCAAAGTCACAAAGCTATTAAATGATGGAGCCAAGACTAAAACCCAGGCAGTCTGGCTCCAGGCACTAAAAACTATGCCATCTGTCTTTTTCCTGATCTATCAACAAAATCAGATGACAGAAAATCCGACACCTATGCTTTCAAAATGTTTCTCTGTCTTGTTTAATGCTTTATCCCTAGTGTTTAGGACACAGCTTGACATGTATAAGGAACTTAACTATTTGATAAGTGAATGGATAAAAGTTAGTTCACCTCTATGAGCCTCACATTCTTTATCTATAAAATAGTGTCACACCACCTATGTATAAAGAGAAATAAAATAAAGAAGGTCAATACATCACTTAGCAGATGTTTGGTATAGAGCAAGTCCTGCAATCATCCCATTACGTACAAGTGATATACACAGTGCACAGAAGGAAGGATTACTTCCATTCAGGGACGACTTCAAGGAAATATCAAAGGCCTCTGAGGGATGAACAAGAATGTACTCAGGAATGGGGACAGGACTGAGGGTTAGTGAGACAGAAGCAAAGGAAGGGCACTGTGAGGGGAGATGTTACAAACTACAGTGCAGGCAGTGAGCTAAAAGTACTTTGGTATTACTAGCAGTGAAGTACAGGGAGGAAACAGGATTATACAGGCAAACAAAACACGTTTTTAGTATACCCCATTCTGCTGCCAATTTTATGCTGTTAAAAGTGATGTTCGAGGCAGGCGGATGGCTCAAGGTCAGGAGTTCGAAACCAGCCTGAGCAAGAGTGACACCCCATCTCTACTAAAACAAGAAAGCAATTAATTGCCCAACTAAAAATATATATAGAAAAATTAGCCAAGCAAGGTGGCGCATGCCTGTAGTCCCAGCTACTCGGGAAGCTGAGGCAGGAGGATCACTTGAGCCCAGGAGTTTGAGGTCGCTGTGAGCTAGGCTAACGCCACGGCACTCTAGCCCGGGCAACAGTGTGAGACTCTTTATAAAAAAAAAAAAAAAAAAAAAAAAGTGATGTTCAAAACTAGCTTCTGGTAAGCATAAAATATTTTTGTATGTATGTATGAATTTGTTTTTAAAGAGACAGGGTCTCACTCTGTCACCTAGGCTGGAGCACAATAATGTGCTCATAGTTCACATTCCTGAACCCCTAGGCTCAAGTGATCCTCCTGCTCAGCCTCCCAAGTGCTGGGACTATAGACGCACACAACCGCGCCTGGGTAATTTTTAGTTCTCAAAACAGAATTGCCTTTAAGGCAAAACTTTAATTTCCAATTTAAGGATGGTAATGGAAATAGTGGACTTGACATTTAAGAGCTGGGTAAGTACTTACTCTGAGCACTGTTTCCCCATTTGAAAACCAGGTAAATAACAATCCTCCCTAACTTCTGTAATGATTGCCCAAGTGTCACCTGCTCCATGATGTTGCTATGGAATCACTCTGGGCCCTGAACTGACCCACGTGATGTTGGTACATACTTCCTTTGCAGCACCAGCAACTTTTTTCAAATAAACTTTTTATTTTGGAATAATTTTAGATGTACAGAAAAGTTGCATTTGAACAGAGACTTCCCAATTTCCTTCACTGTTACCACCTTATATTACCACGGTATATTTGTCAACTGGTACATTACTATTAACGAAATCCTAGACGTTACTTGGATTGTGCCAGTCTAATGTCCTTTCTCTGTTCCAGGATCCCATGCTGCACTTAGACCAGTAACATTTGGGTGCTCATTTGCTTACTGTGTTCTAAACAACAGGTAGGTAGAAGTTTTACTCACTCTCTTTGCATCCTCAGTGCCCAGCACAGTGCCTGGCACACTAAGTGCTGTAAGTTTAGTTTCTTAACTCTATCCGTAGTCATTTTTACTTAGTTTCTTGTTGTTTTTATGTAGGAAAACTGCTCAAGCCAAAAGTCTGGAGGTCAGCCTGATTCTTTTTTTTCTCTCATTTCCTCCATTCCATGCATCAGCAAGTCCTATTCATGTGACCTACAAAATGAGAATCAAGGGAGCACCTCTCCCCTCTCAACTCCCACCACCCTGGCCAAGCTGCCACTATCTTGTGTTTGGAAGACAGTTTTCCCTCTTGCCCCAGCCAATGCTCTCTCTAAATCAAACCAAAACGATTTCCTTAAAACTCTATCATGTCTTTTCCCTGTCTGCAATGACTCTATTTCTTACAGAATGCAATACAAACTCCTGATCTCAGCTTACGCAGCCTTCAGGATTTATTCCCTCCTCCCTCTCCAACCTCCCTGCACCTCTCTCTCTGCCACCTCTGAGGCTCAGCCACACTGGCTGGCTGCTTTTTGACTCTTCAGGCCCATCAAAGCTCATCCCTACCTTTGGAAATTTCATATTAGCTGGTCCCTACACCTGGAATGCTTTTCTTCTTGATCCCTACATGGTTGGTTCCTTTCTGTCATTCAGAGTTCAGATTAAATCTTCCCTTCTCAGCTGGGCGCGGTGGCTCACACCTGTAATCCTAGCATTCTGGGAGGCCCAGGCGGGTGGATTGTTTGAGCTCAGGAATTCAAGACCAGCCTGAGCAAGAGCGAGACTCCGCCTCTACTAAAAATAGAAAGAAATTAGCTGGACAACTAAAAATATACATACAAAAAATTAGCCTAGCACAGTAGCGCATGCCTGTAGTCCCAGCTACTCGGGAGGCTGAAGCAGTAGGATCGCTTGAGCCCAGGAGTTTGAAGTTGTTGTGAGCTAGGCTGACGCCATAGCACTGTAGCCCAGGCAACAGAGTGAGACTCTGTCTCAAAAAAAAAAAAATCTTTCCTCCCTCAGAGAGGCCTTTTTTGACTACCATTACACTTGATCATCCTTTCTGCACTGCACTTCTGTTTGTTGTTTATCTCCTTCAACTTGAATGTAATGAGACTTGATATGGGTGGTTACAGAGGTATCATACGTATGTCAAATTTCATCCAGCTATACACTTAAGACGTGTGTACTTTACTGCATATAATAAGCTATACCTTAAAAATACTAACAACAAAACAAAATCTATTAGAGTTAGGGCCTTATATATCTTGTTTACTGCTAAATCCCCAGTTCCTTGAATAGCACATAAGAGACAGTCAACATCACTTTAAAAAAAAAAATCAATAAATACCTGCCAAGTGACACAACCCAAAAAATAGGAGAAAAGGAGAAAAGCAAGAACAGATTAGAAGGGAGGAAAAAAAGCAGTCAAGAACATACAAGGGCAACAGCATCAATAGGAGAAAACTGCACAGACAGAACGACTCTACAAAAAGATGCAATTCAAAAGACACTCAGTTGGACATGACCACAGCTCAAAATGCTGACTGTAACTAAAGGTAGCAATCAATAATCAGGTCCTGTTAAGGCCTACTATATTCCCAGGACTAAGCTAAGTATTTTGGAGGAAAACAGTAATTTTTAAATTGTCCCAATATATAAAGACCCTCTGGAGAAGTAGTAAGTGCAAAAAGGAAAAATAAACACCTATCTTTTATGACATTGAAGATTTTCCATGCATTATGTCTGATGTCTGGTAACATGAACTAAACTGAATTCTTTCAACAACCATATACACATATACAAGGCATCGATTTTCTGTGTTAAGATAAACTGACTATGCTACTCATACAACAGGGCATAAGACCTCAAGTATCAGAAGAGGGATGATGGCATTTGGTCAGAAGAAATGCATCTCTTCTTACAGGACTTTGCAGAATCATGGATACTCTCTTCTTCTGCTCCATCATATTGAAGTCCTGACGAAGGTCTGGTGCCATGTTCCTCTCCCGCAAGTATTCTGGATTGTTCTCATCCACCCTGTCGAAGTACCTCTCCTTATGAGGGGCTGTGGTCGGGGGTGGTGAGGTCACCACTGCAGCCCGAGTATCACCATTCATTGTACAATCTTTCTAAGTACCTATAGAAACAAAATAAAAGAAATTATTGTTTTCAAATCAATGTCCAATAGTGTTTCATAATGAGCTCATCCCCCTGATAAATACCATCTTCACCAGGAGGACAGTCTGATAGACAGTAGGAGCCATGGCCTGTAAGGCTTCTTTGTGGCCTCAGAAGCACATGGCTGATCAGCTATCTCCTGCCCTTCCACCAACCAATGGCATGTTTTGTCCTGGCCATTGTTCTTGAGAACACAACAAGAGAACAATCTAACAAAGCAATTATGTCCTCTGCTAACTTCAAGAACTAAATATTAAACTTGTAACCACATGATGCTTGAAAGTCACGATTTGTTTCACACAAGATAGGCTAACAGTAGCACAGTTTGTTTTGGAAGAAATTTGATTTCTGATATTTTTCCCAAAAAGTATCAGCAGTGGTCTTACAAAGGATTCCTTGAAGAGATCAATAGAAGAAAAGCTGTTCACACATCTGTATTCATACAAATGGGAAATACCCACCATTAACATCGCCCTTTTTGGTTCAAAGAACAACAGTAGGTACCAGAAATGTTAAAATGCCCCAGTTTATGAATAAACTAAAAAGATGCCAAGATAGCTCAAATTTAAGTCTGCTAATATGGCAACTGACTTTACCTTCTTTTTAACCCCAGTCCTTAACATGAAATAATGTTCAAATGCACTAAATTATGTTCATCTTTAACTACTAAATCTCTAGGCAGCACCTCTACTAATCACACAAAGGGTTTCAATTTCTAACCTGGTTCCATAAAGCATGACAGCAGTGTTTACTGAGCATCTATTATGTCCTAGTATTTTGTGCTGGGCACAAAAATTAATTAAACATCTTCTACACTTCAACATAGACTCCCTGTGAAAGGCAGAGGTGTTGATTTAGGAGTAATCAGCATACAGATGACAGTTAAAGGCACTAGAGGAGAAGAAAATGGCCAAGAGAAGATCATAAATTGAGAAGAGGGAGTGGAACCAACACCTACAACAGTTTCCTGCATATTGTGGGTTTCTAAATAAAAAATGTTCCAATACATGAAGAATAAGAAGGGAAGGATGTAGAGTCAAGATGAGAAATAGCCTCAGAAGCCATAGGCAGAGTTTCACTGGTGAGTGAGTGACTGAAAGTTCCTCAAGCAAGAGATAAACAAAGTAGGGATTTTGAAGGGTTGATTAAATTAGCAACTAAAAAAGTGGCTGGTGCCCTTCCTTACACCATACACAAAAATTAATTCAAAATGGATCACAGCAAAAACTATACAATATTGTAAAATGGGAATCAAATTCTCAGGGCCACCCCAACTAGACTCCCCATGCAAAAGAGAAGGTAAGGTCTCAGGAACCTGTGAAGAACTGGCCCCAGATCATTCATTAAGGAAATTCCTTGCTGGCCTCTCATAAGGACATGCAAATCGTAACTATGTCTAGCATCTAAAACTAAAGCATGTTCAATTTACACACTGATAATGAATTACAAGTTTATCTTTATAAGGAACAGAACTGAAACAAGACAGAATCAGACATTCTTCCACCTACCTGGGGATATCCACATAATTGATGCTTCCTTCACTCCCTTTTTCTCTTCCTTGTCCTCATTTTATGTAAAATGTAGATTTCCTGGGCCTCACAGGTTTTGGGCTGCTCCCTCCAGAGATCCATGGATCTCTGAACTTTGCAGTTGAGATCTGAGATTTACTCTGCCATGCAACTTCTTTAGGGAGTTTTGCTTGCTTCTGATAAGGAAGGCAAGTTTCCTGCTTCCGTAACAATGGAGAGCAGGCTGAGCTTGGGCCCCATCTCCAGGGAAGGAGCTGGTCTGGGATTTCATTTTAGAATTTGATAGCTGAGAACTAAGGCTTATTGTCAGCTGGCTACACCTTCTCCTTATGCTTAGCAATATCAACAATATACTAATTATGCGACTGCTCTTTTTTTTCCTGTTTTTGGTTTTAGTCTTACTTTACACTAGATTTGACCAATTATGGAAAACAATGCTTCTAAAATTAACTAAAACCTCCACAGCTGCAATGCACTAGCCAGTAAAAAAAAAAAAAAAAAAATAGCTTACTGTTAGGGCCTAGGATCCATAAGCAGAAAATAATTGGCCATTAGCTTTTCAACTGTTTGCTTACTTAAGAAAGAAAATAGAAAAGTTTTAGCTGACTCTTATCTGACTCCAGACCTGCCATCTCCCACCAGCTAAAGTGATTAAGTTTAGAAAAGAAATAGAAGGGCAGGGGTGCATAGCACATCTGCCCACCAGATA